>VWZW01002445.1:360462-441640 GCA_013397115.1 Edolisoma coerulescens
CTTTGGAAGACCATCAAACAAAAGAGATTCTTTTGAAGGTATCTAAGACAAAATAAGCTGATTTGAATAACCAAATGTCCTCTGTTCTTCAGTATTTTCCCTGTGAAGCCATCCATGTTTGGACAGTCTTGGTTGAGGAGATAGCTCATGCTTCTGACAATACCTAATGCAAAAAAATTTAAAGTGGAAAAGGAATTAAACCAGGCTCAGTAGAGATAAGCCTGGGGACATCATGCCAATGTTTGAGGGACAGTGTGCTAGCAAGATCTGCTGTCTCAGTGGAGATAGGGGTGGAGATCCATGCAGTAGCAAGAACACGGGTTATTGATGGTTTAGAAACCTCAGAAGCACCTGAGAATGGTCATGTAATAATTAGGGCTTCTTCCCCAAAAAACATTTTGGTATCGATAACCCAACTAGAAGTTAATCTGGCTACTGCCATGAAAGAAAATAAAAATTGCTTCTATAAATACATCAGCAATAAAAGGAGAGCTAAGGAAAATTTCCATATCTTATTGGATGTGGAGGGAAACAGGGACAAAGAATGAGGAAAAGGCTGATGTACTTAATGCCTTCTTTGTCTCAGTCCTTTAAAAATAAGACCAGCAGTTGTTCAGGTGAACTGAAAGATGGGGATAGGATCAGAATGAAGCCCACATATTCCATGGGGAAATGATTAGTGATCTGCTGTACAAGTTCATGGGGCCAGACAGGATCTACCCAAGGATGCTGAGGGAGCTGACATAGTGCTCATCGAGCCACTTTCAATCATTTCCCAGCAGTCCTGGCGAACCAGGGAGGTCCTGATTGACTGGAAGTAGCAAATGTCCCATCTATAGGGCCAGAAGGAGTATCTGGGGAGCTACAGGCCTGTCAGTCTGAACTTGGTGCCAGGGAAGGTTACGGAGCAGATCATTTTGAGCACAATCACGTAGCACATACAGGACAACCAGGGTAGCAGGCCCAGTCAGGATGGGTTTATGAGAAGCAGGTACCTCTTGACCAGCTTCATCTCCTATGACAAAGTGACACACGTCATGGATGAGGGAAAGACTGTGGATGTCGTCTATGTAGACTTTACTGACACCTTTCACACTGTTTCCCCCACCATTGTCCAGGAGAAACTGTCTGCTCATGGTTTGGATGCATGTGTTTTCACTGGGTAAAAACTGGATGGCCAAGCCCGAAGAGTGGTGGTGAATGGAGTTGCATCCAGTTGACCACTGGTTACAAGTGGTATTCCCCAGGGATCTGTTGGGGCAATGCCAGTTTAATGTCTTTATCAATGATCTGGATGAGGGGATCGAGTGTACCCTCAACCAGTTTGCAGATGACACTAAGTTGGGCGGGAATGTTGGTCTGCAGGAAGGCTCTACAGAGGGATCTAGGCAGGCTGGAATGATGGGCCAAGGCCAATTATATGAAGTTCAACAAGGTGGAGTGCTGGGTCCTGGACTTGGGTCACAACAACCCCACTGAACACTNGGATGCATGTGTTTTCACTGGGTAAAAACTGGATGGCCAAGCCCGAAGAGTGGTGGTGAATGGAGTTGCATCCAGTTGACCACTGGTTACAAGTGGTATTCCCCAGGGATCTGTTGGGGCAATGCCAGTTTAATGTCTTTATCAATGATCTGGATGAGGGGATCGAGTGTACCCTCAACCAGTTTGCAGATGACACTAAGTTGGGCGGGAATGTTGGTCTGCAGGAAGGCTCTACAGAGGGATCTAGGCAGGCTGGAATGATGGGCCAAGGCCAATTATATGAAGTTCAACAAGGTGGAGTGCTGGGTCCTGGACTTGGGTCACAACAACCCCACTGAACACTGCAGGCTTGGGGAAGAGTTGCTGGAAATGTGCCTGGTGGAAAAGGACCTGGGGGTGCTGGTTGACAGCAGCTGAACATGAGCCAGCATGTGCCCAGGTGGCCAAGAAGGCCCATGGCATCCTGGCTTGTATCAGCAGTAGTGTGGCCAGCAGGACCAGGGCAGAGATTGCCCCCTGTACTCAGCATTGGTGAGGCCACACCTCAAGTTCTGTGTTCAGTTTTGGGCCCCTCACTACAAGAAAGACATTGAGGTTCTGGAGCCAGTCCAGAGAAAGGCAACAGAGCTGGTGAAGGGTCTGGAGCACAAGTCCTGTGGGGAGTAACTGAAGGAGCTGGGGTTGTTTAGCCTGGAGAAAAAGAGGCTCAGCAGAGACCTTATCACTCTCTACAGCTGCTTGAAAGGAGGTTCTAGCCAGGGGGGGGGTCATATCTCCCAGGTAACAAGTGATAAGACAAGAGAAAATTTCCTCAAGTTGCAACAGGGGAGGTTTAGATTGGATATTAGGAAAAAAAAATTCACCATAAGGATTGGCAGGCATTGGAACAGGCAGCCCAGGGAAGTGGTGGAGTTGCCATCTCTGGAGGGATTTAAAAAACAAGAACATGGGGCAGGTAGGGACATGGTTTAATGATGGACTTGGCAGTGTTGGGTTAAGGGATGGACTCAATGATCATAAAGGTCTTTTCTAACCTAAAAAATTCTATGATTCTATGAAAGAGCTTTGGAAATACTCTTGACAAGGAGGCCAGCATTACTTTTAGCAGTTTCCTTCAACTGTATCTGTTGTATTATTAATGCATAGTGCACTAATAAAATCCATGTAAAGTATAGGCTTTCTGTACAGTATTATAAGCCTTTTGGTGCTCAACAAGAGAGTGAAACCAGCCAGGGATCAATAGTTAACTGGCCATTGATTTAGCTGTCTACATTGTTAAAAATGTGCCCACACAAAGGAAAGCAAATAAGCAAGGAAAAAGTCAAAGGAAACCCTGGCAGCTGCACTTCATTCATTTTGTTCACCTCGTGTTACTGCAGTGATGGCTCAAAATATGTCATTGACAAATCTGGAAGGCTGCATCGTCTTGGTTTGCTATAGCAAAGGTTTCATGAGAGTTTGTTAGTTTTTTCCTTCTTTTTATAAAACAAATACCTAATGTAAAAAATCTTTGAAAGCAGGACTACTATCACTTCATTCACATCAGTGTATCTTCATTGATTGGAAAGGCACCACATGAACCTTCACAGGTAAGATCTCCATCCCCAACCACGACACCATACCCTACCCTTCCATACTTGCTGAGAAAGAGGAAGAGGGCTTCCTGCTCTCACTTCTCTGCTACCAGGAGGTGGTAGAGTTTGGGGTGACTTTCCTTTAACTTTCACATTACTAGCCCATGCTCATCCCATCTAGGAGTCATTAAGTAAGTTAGGAGCATCCTGACATGCCTGGATAGGCCAGTGACGAGAGAACCTCTCTAAATGTTACTTACTTGAAGACATTAGATATTAGAGCTGAAGTTAAACACCAGGATTATAAATTCAGTACCTTACTCTGTCTGAAAACCAGGCATC
Source organism: Edolisoma coerulescens (assembly GCA_013397115.1). Taxonomy (NCBI): domain Eukaryota; kingdom Metazoa; phylum Chordata; class Aves; order Passeriformes; family Campephagidae; genus Edolisoma; species Edolisoma coerulescens. The sequence goes on from VWZW01002445.1 coordinate 363,864, forward strand.
TTCTGCACATGTGGAAAAAATACACCACATTAATGTGGAAAAGCAGCAGGAATAAATGGAGTAACAACAGAAAACTGGGGGGAAAGTCTTTTCATTCAGAATTTTGGTGTGTGAATCCAATCAAATGCACATAAAATCAGCTTTTAAATGAATGTCTGTTTCAGATGTCCTGAGAAGTTCTCATGATCTGCAATAATAAAAACGTGAATATTACAAAACAAAACAACATGAAGAGTTATTGAATGTGAATCTAATGAGAGAAAGTATTACATGCTTCCTCTAAATTTCAATTAAGCTTAGTGGCTATAAGAAACCAGTTTAGAAATAATTTAAGAAACTGAAGATGAGACTGATGCTACCATAAAACTGCAGTTTTCAAAACAGGGAGCAAACACTGGAAAACGTATGAAATGGCAGATAAGTGTTTCCATATAAATGATCTGGTTTCATATGTATGGTTCCACATAAATGGCTTTTTCTATAAAAAACATGGCTATTTTTATCTTGAGGGGAGACAGAAATTTAACCTAGATCTTTAAAGGAGACAAGGAGTTCAATGCAGAGGCTGAAGGTCTGGGCAGTAGCCATAAGGCAGAGATGAACTAATTTGGGGAAAATACTGATTGAGGGTGTTTTGAATCTGGGTCTAAAATGTTCAGAAAGACAGAACTGTGTTTCTAAAGGTGAGCTGTGATATTGACCTGGGTCAAAGTTAATATTATGAAGTCTCAATTTATTAAAGACAAGAAAAGCATATGATCTATTAGTAGAAATATTGATTATATATTTTAAAAGAGGAGTTCAGAATCTCATATCGATCCACATACAAAGCTATATTCCCAGAATAAGTTTGGAAGATGGGAAAAGAAATCATTTGAACTCATAATCAGTGCTTAGTTTCCTAGAGCAAGCTGCTCTAAGGAGAAATAAATTAGGTTCAATAAAAGGACTTGGTACATAAGGTTTCCAGATAAACTAAACACACTCAGTTTCCAGTCCTACTGAGATCACAGATTAGAAAAGGTTTGAGTTCCTTTTGGGAAAAAAATATCATCGCCAAAAGCTGCCTGCCCCTCCCTACACGTGTCTTTAAAGAATGCATTACTAAATGTACTGCGTAAAGAGGCTCAGCCTCAGCTCGCACAAGCAGGAATTGTTCTTTCAGCTTTCCACGCATTGCTTCCAAAGATTATCTCAAGATGGGAGGGAAAATCCCATCTGAACGTTGTCCTTCCTTTCAAAAGTGCATGGGAGGGCCCAGCAATGCAAACAGCAAACTTGAAGTTGCAGCATGCCCTCCACTAGGATTTGGTTTGGTTTTTTTTCTGTTTGAAATGCTGTTGGTGTAGTGCATTTCAAGTCCTCTGCATTGTAAACTTCTTTTCCTTCCTTGGCACAAGCCTTGAGAGCTGAGTGCCTGGCCCAGTTCTTGCTAAAAGGCAGTGACAAAATTTCTGGCTGTTTCCCTGGTACAACTACTCCTGACTGCTGAACTCCAGAGCGTTGCAGCAGGATACCTGCTCCTGACCACTGGAGTTGGTCTGAACTAGTCGAAAACATAGGCTTGACCTACTGTTAGTTTGCAGCATTCACAATTTTAAACCTTCCAATTTTAACATTGGAATTTTTTTTTTAATTGGAATTTAAAAAATCTTAAACCTTCACAATTTTAAGCCTTCCTAGGTGTGGTTTTGATCACTTTGTGAGTGCCTGTCATACACATCCCCAGCCAGAATGGCCCAACTGCAACATATGCATGCAGCTAAAGCCCCTGGAGCGCAAGGGCCAGAAGAGCTGAGGTATTTGGGCTCATACAATGATGGTGAAACAGGCTGCAGTGGGAGCAAAGGGAGTTGCAAAAAGCCATGCACTTCTCTGGAGAGGAGCTTAAATTGACTTAATTCCTTTCTTTTTTCTTTTTCTCTGGCACTCAGTGTACTCACACAGACTGGCACACACCAGGATCCCAGAATGCGCTTAGCCTGAGGTGTGAGGCTGTGCCAGGATTTCATAGGTTTGGGACTGACTAGATAAGTTCATCCCCGCTTCTTTGGGGCTGCAGTGCAAGTGCAAACTGTACATGGAAAATCCTTGGGCTGTCAAACGGGAGATCTTGGCCAAAATGAACATCAGTGAGGACAGCCAGGAGCAGGCTTTTCATCGTACCTTGAGAGTGTGCTTGCAAGTTTGCATGTCTTGAGCACGGTGCTTCTGCAGCTGGCACACACAGCAGGCTCCACAGCTGCTTCAGCACTCTCTTCACGAAGCAGCCACTTGGCCTGGTGTTGTACCCATTATTTATCCATGTTTGGCACGGGGCCTGGGAAAGGCAGAGAACTATGCTGCCACACTGCAGAGAGCCCTCCACTGCTCCCAGCAGCTCCCTGCTCCTTCTCACTCGTGGAGGATTAGATCCAAGGGACAGGTCTGCTTTGGGAAGACTGTATCAACAGGTGTGTCATTCCCCTGCAGTGCAGGGCCAGCATGGTGTCTCTTGTGTGGTCTGGAGGGGTAAATCTCCTCACTGAGAGGGTGGGCAAGGACTGGAACAGGCTCTCCAGGGAGGCTGCCCAGAGAGGTGGTAAAATCACTCTCCCTGGGAGTTTTTAAGAAACACATAGATGTGGTGCTTAGAGACATGGTTTAGTGGTGGACCTGGAAGTGTTAGGTTAATGGTTGGACTTGATCTTGGAGGCCTCTTCCAGCCTTTGTGATTCTAGGATTCTATGAAATCGCTAGCAAAGCCCAGGCTCTGCTTGGCTGGTGGCCCCACTGTGCTGGCTCCAAGTCTCCAGCTGCAGGGCATCCAAGGCACGGTGCTGTTGGAGTTGTTTGTGGTGAGTGTGTGGCGTTCTGCCATCCTACCCCTTCGGTTCCTGCCCAAACTATTGGGGGCATAAGAGGAAGAAGAAGTTCTGAAGCGACCTTTAGTATCAAACAAAAGACTTTCATCTCTCTCACTGAAGACTTTCAGCTTTCTCACTGGTCAGTTAGTGCAGTTTGGGACCAGAGACAACAATTAATGGGATTTTAGCATCCCAAGATGGGAAGTAGCATTTTTTAAAGTCTAGTGAAAAGTCTTAGAAAGAATTACATGAACCAGAGGGAGCCTGATCCAGACACTAACATCGCCATCAGTCCCGCAACCCTGGGAGGTGTTCCTTCACTGAAGGCAGAAACTGAGCTCTCAACTGTTAGGGTTATGAAAGGCAAGTAGTTCATGGGTTGCTCGGACTTATGGTTCTGGTTAGGCTTATCTTGTCAACAAATAGGCACATTTTGAACAGCAGGACACTTATTTTTGATAGTGGAAAGCTCAGCAGTGGCACTGGGATGGGGAAGAGAAGATCTCACTCAGGAGCTTGGGCAATCGATGAAAAGGCCTGGGCAAAATGGGAGGAGTGTGTCGGCACCTCCACACTGAACATGGGATCTCTGCACAACTGAAAAAGATCACAGGGAGCCTCAGTGCCAGAGGCTGGGAGCAGGACCAAGCCTGAGAAACAGGACTCATGAGGGTAGGTGGCAGTGGGGTCTGGCTGCACAGTGATAGGGCAGCTGGCTTCCACAGCACTCCTGTAAAGCCTGCTCAGCTCCAGGCTGCATTACTGTGACGGCATTTCATCTCGTTTCAGTTGGTTGTGTGATATATGGCTTCTGTGGGGTGATACTTCTCTGTAAGGGAAAGGGGTATTTCTCTAAATGTTATATTTGTATAGCAAGGAAAAATAATGTGAATTTTTTCCTTTCTTAGAAAACACTGTTGCATTGTGGAGGTAGCATGAGTGGCCTCATTTGTCTCTCTCTGTTTGCAGCATTTATTTATCACGTTGATAAAAGATAGGCTTGGCAAATCCCTGTGAAAGAGCGACTATGGTCTGCTAGTCTTTCATTCATCCTCAGAGTGTAGCTAACTTTCCACGGGTATTTAAAACAACGACATTTAATCTCTAGCACAGTAAAAGGGCTTATGTGTTCCTGGTTCAGAAGTGAGATACATTGGCAACGGTTCTTATTTATTTTATTTGTTTGCCCCAGCTTGAAAACTCAGTAGTCAAAGGAAGAGTTCTCATTTTAATGTGCTGTGGAACTGAGTTGCTTCAGTGAAAGCAGAGGCTGTCTTGAAGTTACTGATGCATAACTCCACTTTTCCACATTAGTCTGGTCTTTGGCTACAGGGATTTCATCAGCATATTTTTTCCAAAATATTAGCTAGTCCTTGAGCATTGATTGGTGGATTAATCAAAGTCCTTAACCAATCAATAGGTAGAGGTTTGCATAATAATGGAATTATTTCTGAAGAACCATGCCAATTGGAATTGCAAACCTTTCTGCTTCGATTTGCTTCTTGAATGCCTCTGCTTTACCTGCTTCTATTGCTCACACTTTCAAAGTACTTAGTAACAATGACGATGCTTCCAAATTCCTACATCTTTCATTTTTTTGTGTGGCTTCTGGGTGTTGAGGGTGGATGAGGGGGGAAGTGGATATCAATAAAACTTAAATAGTTTGCATACAGAGAAGGTGAAATATGTAAAATTAAAAAAAAAAAGAGAGAGAAAATGGTCTGCATTCTTGTCTCCTTGCTTTTGCCAAAGCTAAAAGTGTGATCTGAAGCTCATATTCCCTTTCTTTTCCTGTCTACCTTCCCTCCAGGACTGTTGGCATGATTTTCCTTCCATTGTCAGTACAGTAGCAGTTCTGACCCCTCGCTAGCATCTTTTGGTTACTGGAGAGGAACTAGCTTTTGGATCTGAATAAATGTAAATTGATGTGTGAGGAAGGAAGATGACTGCAGGGAAAGATAACTGGAAAGGGAAATAAGGTTTTTCTAGATTTGAGGTTTGTAACTTCAGTTGAATTTGCAGTAAGTTCAGTGTTCGTGTGTGTGGTGTTCCTCTCCTCTGCTCCTTACTGTAAGACATGGTAATAACTGGGTCTATTTTTATGGACAGCAGCTTGAAAACATGCCTACTTTGTTCTTTTATTTATGTTTGGTAAAACAGTGGAGAATTCATCATGCATGGTAATGTGTTGTTTTGTGGGGTAGTGAGTCTGGAGATGCAAAGCTAGAATGCAGTGGTCATTAGGCAGTATGTCCAAAGACAAGCATCCACAGCCCTTAGATCAGAATCCAAATTAAGCAGTACAGCAGTATTACATTCCTCCTGATTTTGGACCTTTTAGGGTATCCATTTGCAGTTTTTTGTATCATCCAATTTCCCCTGAGCCTGGGGTAAGAGAGGATAAAAACTTTCTTCAGCTTCTGATTCTGGTATTTAGCTACATTAGATTTGGCTTAGTCATTCTTGTCCCTGCAAAGATGGGCTATGTGAATCACAGCTTGAAGCAATTTCTCTTTCCAACATCAAGGCCTTAAATGTACAAGGCAGTGATGGAGCAGACATCTTGATTCTGTCCTGTCTTCAGACATCTTCTAGAAAGAGAATGCCTGATTGTGTTTGACAGGGCACATCCTCACTGATTTTAATGGAGTGTAATTTGAAACTAGTTTAGTTAAAGCAGGGCAGATGGCTGCAGGACTCTGTGTAATTTCATAATAGCGCAAGGCTGCGGTGCTGCTGCAAGACTATTAATCTGATTTTAGGACAACTCAGCAAAAAAAGGGTATTACTTTTGTCAACTCGATGTTGAACAAATACAAATTAATTATGCCCATTAAAATGTGTGATAAAAAGAATTAAAAACTCTGTCTCAGAGAACTTTCTCAGGCAAGGTGTTATCTGGATTACTGCACAGTATAATGATTGCATTTTATATTTTTGGTTATTTAACATTAGCTGAAATTATGTGGTAGTGCCTGATCGCAGTCAGGCTTGAACTGGCAGATGATCAGATACTATGTAAAGCTTGTATCAATGAAAATGGACAGAGCCATGAAAATTTGCAAGGGCATAACTAAATTGATTTAATGCAATCAAGACCTGGTTGTCTGTAGACAAAGGGTTTTTTACTGCTTTAATATACTTATTTTATATATGGCATCTATGACTCTTTCATGTTTCTTTGCAGTAGTCCAGCAAGCAAGAATAGGAGTTGGAGTGGTTACCAAAATGGAAAGTTTAGCCTAAAGATCTGAAATAGAATGAGAAAGCTGCTTTCAGATTTGGGGGTTTTTTTCAGTTATTCATGCTACAGGCTTTGTTTTACAAGATTTTTTAATTCAGTCTCAGAATAAACATGTGACCTATCTCACCAGGACCATAGGTTGAACAGCAGAACTCCCCCTCCTGCCCCTGGTCCAGTTAGATCTTGTTGCTTATTATTAAGAAAGACATTTTTGATGGGGGGAAAAAGAGGGAAAAGATATTATGAAAAGTGTTCTGTGTTTTCAAGCAACCTTGGTCATGATGAACAGGCTGAATGGGAAGTCTTCAGGCTGGAAAGCACATCTGCTTAAAATATGTGTTGAATTTTGTTCTTTATTTATGTTAACATTAGCACATTTGTGGAAATCACGTTTTCTTCACAATCTCTTTGCTAAATTAGGACACAAATCCAAGAACACTTGTGCATGAGAGTAATTTTCTATAAATGAGTAGTGTCACTGAGTTCAATGAGAGCAATCACGCACAGAATTAAGCACATGCATGAGAGTTTGCAGAAATTTGGCAAATATGTTGCCATCATGAAAAGATTACCCAGCTTTTCTTCTAATGCAGCTATGAATTCTTGGCTTGGTCCTATTTTAAGTAGCCCTTATTGTGTGAGCCATAAGCTATTCTATTGTGCTAAGCCTAACTGAGGATATTTCTCTTGTTTTGTCGTAGCAACAAGAGCAAGATCCCACAAATCTATACATCTCAAATTTACCCGTGTCCATGGATGAGCAGGAACTGGAGAATATGCTGAAACCCTTTGGACATGTCATTTCCACCAGAATATTAAGAGATGCGAATGGAGTCAGCAGAGGAGTCGGCTTTGCCAGGTGAAACCTTTGCTCTTACTTTGATTCATGCACATTTTTTCACCTTTGGTCCTTCAGAAATGCTGTCTGTTCTGTAGCTCTGAAGTCTCACAGCTATGGCAGATGCAGAGCAACACCTTTATCGGGTTGTATCTGTTCTTTCCACCAAGAAATGCCGGTGCAGAAGGATGTTCATTTCATTGCTCTAAAAATGGGTTCATTCTATGTAGGTATGTGTAAATAAAAATTGCTAGGAATAGTGAGCTATCCATGCAGGACCAAGCTCACGTAATACCAAATGTCCTACAGCAAAAAGCGCACACTTGGTAAAGAAACCAAGGCCTGTACTTAGTAGGTCCTGGGGTGAACTTATTGCGGTCTTTCAGTACCTGAAGGGGTCCTGTAAGAAATCTGGAGAGAGGCTAGATGGTCTTTAAAGTCCCTTTCAACCCAAACCATTCTATGAAACTGTTTTAATACTTGGCAAAGATTTTGCAATAGGAGAAAGTAAACTTAGCAGCTGGAAGAGCAAAGGGTAGGAACTGTAACTGAAGAAACTTGAACTGCAGCTATGAAAAGAGCTTAAGAAGAAATATTTGCGTAGAACAAGCCCTGATGGAGTAGTCACGTATTTTAGAGAGAGTGGGCAACATATTATTACCATGTACTTCATTGTTAGTACAGATAGACAAGGTTCCATGTTTACTCTCAGGGAATATTTACATAGATTCTCTTCAGCCTGAAACATTCTCAAATCAAATAGTTTTCTTTTGAAAAGCCAAGCAGTAGAGTGCTATATATAGAAAGGTATTGAAAAAACAAATAAGAAGATAAATTTGCAATTCTGCTGCAAATCAGTCTTCTGCTTCAAAAGAAAAGGGGAAAAAAAAATCCCAGATCATTGTTTCTACAGAATATTCATAACATTGTGCTTTGTAGAGGAGGCAAAATGACTTCTTCATCTTGCAGATTTCTCTGAAATCCATCATATCTCGGTATATCATGGCACTTCTGTTAGTGTCATATCACTACTGAATGAAATGAGGTACTGTGAGATAAAAAGTTAGCTTTCAAGAAAAGTGCCATTGTAGTGTTGCCTCTGCCCTTGATGTGAAAGATCATCATGCACAAAAAATGTTAAGATAATATTGTCTGAATTCAAATGGAAAAAGGCAAAACATTTGTGCTGAAAGATGGCACACTGTTCCTTATGCATCCTTACAGATAATAACATGAATTTTTCTAGCTCTCTAAATATAAAGTAGTCTAAGTCATGGATAAACTTGCATTTTTAAAAATTTGCTTAATTTGTGAAAAAGTGTTTAATTATGGAACATCTTTCAGGAACACTTTAATGATCCCACTTGTAGGTTGTGTAATTCACCGTGCAAACAACAGTGGGGTAAAACCTTCACTCCATCCAAGTATACAGCAGATCTCCCTCTGGCTTGAGTGAGGCTAAATTTAATCCAGGAACTTAGATGCACATTTGAATGTTGACTCTTGTCTTTGCAGAGTTATCAATACAATATTTAATTACATGACCAGCTGACTTTCTTTTTGTAAAGTGCTATTTGGTATCATTTTCCTGTATGTCAAACCAAATAGGTTGTTAATTTGTTTAGCTTTGCTTGTAGTCATGAATGTTTCATTCTAATGTACCTCTGGTGTGAGGACATGCTGAGTGGGTACCAATGCTTTATAGGTAGGGGTCAGAAGCTGGATTTCCAGTCCAAATAAGATTTTAGAAGTTCAAATCCGCACCCCAGGTGAGGATCCTGGCTATTCTCACCAGGGACCCTTTATCACAGTATATCTTGCCTGCCTGTGGAATGTGCCATGAAGCTTTGCATAGCTCTAAACAGAGCCACAGAAGCACAGGAGAAAAAGTTACATTTGCATATGCTGAAATGATGCAGCATCCAACAATTTTGAAATTTGATGTTTCAAAGTTATTAATTACATTTTATGATGATTAAAAGTCACTTTTTGAGTCTCCCCAATTACGGAAATAGTCAATCTCAAAATGAGTATATTCATTCAAAAAGCAATCAGAAGTAAAGACTGAAGGTAGGCAGCTATTGTCAGATTTTTCTTCTAAATGGGTATGATTAGCAGTTTTATAGTACTACAGGTGGCTACTTAATCATTTATAACCTTAAGAACTTCAAATGTTCTTGGATCAAAATTATCTTAGTAATGTCTGGTGACATTAAGAGCCTCCCTTGGAGTATATGCATACAAAACTAGCTCTGAGTGAAAGCTAAGCCATGAAGTAATTTCCTCTCTTTTGCATCCCTCAAAAACAACTGAACAGATTTTCTTGAATCTTTCCAGAGCATTTCACTGAGCCAACTGTGGCTGGGTACACCCCAGGGGAGATTCTGGGGAGGAGAGTTACGAGCAAGGGGCCAGAGAAGGGAAACTTTAGACTTCAACTGTGGCTTCATAAAAGCCTGTTCACATGCTATAACCTCTGCATATCTGCCTCTGCCTTGCCCCTGGCCCATGCTTTGTACTTCAAGGCCATATTACCTGCCTTCAGGCTCTCCATGGGAGCTGGCATTCCACAGGGCTCGTACTGCTGTGCTCTTCTGGCAGGGGTGTTTCTGTTGACACCAGCAAGCAGAAGCTGAGACTGAACACAGCCTATCCTAGAGCAGAGAGAGAAATAGGAGGAGGCAGAAATACTAGAAGTAGGATATTAGAAAAAAGGAGGCACTTCTTTGGATGTGAAGCTTTGAGTTCAGTCTGTTGTGAGATTGTCTGTCGAAAGATGGAATGACACCGTGTTTCCCTTGCACAGAATTTCATCACAGCACTTAAATTTGTAGGTGTTTCTCTTAAATCCTTGTTGCTGGGAGTCATCTAATAACTTCAGCATCTGATCATTCATTTTAAAAGTGTAAGTGTATTCTTTAGAGCTTAGAACAAAATCATAGTCCTTCATCCTTAAAAAAAAAATAAATCAGCAAGATAAAATAGAACAAAACAACACAAAAAAACCCACCAAATTGAAAGAAATCCACAGAAGCTGAATTTGAAGACTTATTTCAAGGTACTATTTTAAAGCTGATATCTTATGAGTTTGGCAAACAGAACATTAGTAGTGTTGTTAATGGTATGAGTAAAAAGCAGATCAGTGATAGTAAGAAGGTCTTTGAGGAAGGCTGGATAAGGGAAGGAATTGAGAGCATGGAGGGAAATATATATCTTCATCCTGAACAAGTGTTGCCACTTATAAAGAGGTAATTGTGTGCTGGAAGACCTGGCTTTCCACAGGCCCACAAAGGATGAGTTCCAGATGTTAAGGTGGGAGAAGATAAAGAAATAACAAAATCTTAGTGGCAGCAAAGCAGTGGTGCTGTTTTGCTAAATGAAAGGAGGAATATTTAGAGGGGGATTTCTGAGGATCAGTGATGTTGCTACTTGGGAGACATAGAAGTGTCAGCAGCACCAGGGGATAAAGAACATCCAGGCAATTTAGGGATGCATTTGTGAAGAGGAAAAGTGCTTTGTTCTTCCTTATTCAAGGGTTTAATTGAAGGTGGTTGAAAAGGTGCTATGAATTTAGCTTGGATAAATCCATCATCTGGGATGGTAGTACAGGCTTAGATATTATGAGGATCATTCCTACTTTCAATCAGAAGACTGATCTGTCACATCCTACATCTTACCCAGGAAATTGCTTTATAATTGAATATCTCAGGTGAAACTGGAAATCCCAAACATGCTCCAAAGACTGTGTGATATCTGTAAGATATTCCAGTGCCTGCGGTGATACACTTCCATTGAAAGGCCTCCCTGGGAAAGCCTCAGAGCAACACTGCAGGGTGGTGGGGAGGTCTGTGTGAGGATGTATCTCTGGGACCCTCACATTTCCATCTGGTGTTGCAACCTGGACAAATTTTGGTGGACTTTGTACATCCCTAAGACAATTGACAGGCATGAAGCTGTACTTTCAGGGAGAAGCAGACTCCAGAGAAGGACAGGTGAGTCAGAATCTCTAGACAATTATCAATGGAACTCCATAAAATGAAAATGAATATGAAGCTCTGAAAGGTGATGAGGGAGGAAGTTGGAAAGTTGGGAGCCATCAGATAATTTGGCTGAGGAATTTGCATAATCCAAGCCTGAGGTACTGCAAGTTTAATTGAAGAACTCCTTGGGCCCTGGAAAAGGGAGCAAGGAGACATTGGTATATACCTTGAGGAGGGACTTAACTGGTACCACTGAATCAATGAAATAAAAATTGCTTTTTATAACCCCACAATAAAATACCATTCAAGTATTATTTAAGTATCTTCCCTAAAGAGATAGTAGTATTAATAATACCATACACAGGTTTGTCACACTCAGCTGAACAGCAGAACAAGCATTTTATAGGTCCTTTTAAATGATAAAGTGCAAAGAAAGAGTTAGAAAGCACTAACTTTTTTTATTTTGTTTGCTGTCTTGTAACTTAAACGACCTTGCAAGATTCCTCCCCCAAGCGACATTTTACAACGAAGTCATAAGCTTCTGAAAACAGAAATTTATGATGGAAATGCTGACAGTCAGACAGTCAAGTATTGCACTGCTGGCGGGCACCAGTATAATACTTAACCTGAGACTGTGAAGACAGTAGCATAAATCAGCCTAGGTCTAGGTGGAAATGACTGTGTGTTCATACTATTCTTTTCCAGTAACATGAGAAAATTTGTCCAACACAAACTGTCATAAAAGAATGTTATGATGCTGTTCCCAGCGCATGACCAAAGTCAAGATATTCTCAATTAGCTGTCACCTCCGAGCAAAGGTACACATCAGGGAGGTGCTTCCATCCCTTCGTGACCTAGCTGCGGGGTCTGTAGTGAGGCATTTAAACACTCTGCTGTTGGGAGTTTGGGCTTCATCCTCATCTTTTCCCTATGTTATTCTTCTGGAAAAGCTTCCAATGGGTTGCTTTTCTTTGCCTGCCAGTCTTCTTTACTAAACTTATCTCCTGCTTGTCCGCATTTTACATGTCTTAAATTTAGTCTTTGGAAACAACATTCAACTCGGCAACTGAAAGCGAGCAGCAAAAACTAGGAAACAAGATGGTGAGCCATCACAGGATCATTATTCTATTTAGAGAAGATTTGCATGGGTTTCAGTAGAAATGGTTATGCTCCAGTTTCCACTGAAGTAAAACGAGAGAGATGAGCCTTTAATTTCTATAGGTTTTTTCCTTGAAGGAAGCTTTGCATCTTTCAGAGTTTTTCAGGATAATGTAGGTATAATTAAGTTATTTCTTCTGACCCAAAGAAGTTTCTCTATGGAAAGCACTGTAAATGCAGATACTGTAGTGCAGAGATACTTGGGCAGCTCACCTTGGCATAATAGGAGATGCTGCAAGGTATAGAATGAGCCATATCTCGAGAGAAGAAGAGTGGTTTCTGTAGATTCTGTATATTTATCTGAGAAAATAAACAACCTCCTGTTGTTCAAGCAGACAGTTGAAGAATATACAGGCAAGACATGTTGGGAAAAGATATAATTTGTGAGCGATGAAGAGAACTTGTCAAAATAAATGTCTTTTTAGACTGTGAGTGGCAAAGGGAATAGCTTTTTGCCAACATAAAATGGATTCAAACCAAAAAGCACAAACATCTTGAAGCAATCTCTTACCGACTGAAAAGTTGGAGAGATAAGATACCTAAATCTGTCACAGGGGAGGAGGAAATCACAGATTGCAGCCATATCAATGTCTTAGAATGCCTGGAATTAAATTAACAAAATAAATTAAAAGAACTAGTGAATGCGTTTCCATGGAAGGATGAAGAACAAAAGGAGGTGCTAGGAAACCTCATGCTAATCAAAACTATCTTGTAGCTTTAGAGTATTTGAGACCTGAAGATCATTTTACCTCACGTCTTTCCTGTCATAGGCAGCTGAAATACTCCCAGTTACCTAATATTGAGATAATGCTGGTGTTTTACTAAAGTAAGACTTTCAGAAGTGATTTGAAGACATCAACCAGAAAAAAAGGACCACCTCTTTTCTATCTAATGTTTGCCAGTGGATCATCTTCCTTGCAGTTAAATGTTTCTGCCTAATTTCTCTTTTGAATTTATCTGGTTCTTGTCACAACTTTCTCAGGAAGAGTAGGAAGTCCTTGCTCCCTAGTTTATTCTCCCCACAAAGGTACTTCAGCAGTGCTATCAGACTGCCTCTAGTCACCTTTTTGATATGCTAAACAAATTGAGTTCTCTGATGTGTATTCTAACTATGGTCTCCATTCTTTGGACTCCCTCACTGTTACTACCTATCTGCTTCCATCTTTGCAAAATGCCTTCAATAGTAAGGAAACATTGTACTCCAAGATTTATTGTTCCTGCTCCTATAAATGTAAACAATATTCATATGTTTATATAATCATAACATAAATGTGGTAGTAACAATTTCATTTTTAAATATTTACTCTGGATATAAAAAACCATATTGTCCTGATTCTCATTTACATTATTATTATTAAGCAAAGTGACTATAAGATATATGTAAACCAAACCCACACTTTTCCCCTAACTGGTAATTACATGGTACTGAATATTTCTCAGGTAATAATTATGTAATCATCATGTTATTCCTTATATAAAAATTGTATTAAGTTGTTTCTTGACACTGTATCAGTCTTTATAATAAGCATGTATAAGAGCTTTAGGGGGGTTTTAAAATAATTTTTCTTTCCTCTCTTTTTTCTCTCTCTCTTCTCTCTTTTTTTCTCTTTCTTTCTCTTTGTTATCTTCTCTTCTCTTCTCTTCTCTCTTTTTTTTCATGGTAAATGGTATTACTTCTAGCAACACATAATGACTACTTTGGTGCCACTGTGGTCAGTAGAGAGATATATATAATATAAATTTCATTTTATAAAATAAATTATTTTTATTGTTATTTTATAATAGAAATAATTTAAAGTTTTTAAATGCTCTAAAGTAAATATTTAATAGCAAGATGATTTGGTTCTGATGCTTGTTTAAGCATACACTAGTTTTGGTTGTTCTTTTTTTTTCTTTTACTCTTCACACTGAAGTATCTTTAGTTTACAAACTATAGCTAGAAAAGCAAAGATCATAAAACATTCTTCAGATTTTTTAAAATTTACTTCTTTTCAAATTGGATAGAATATAGACAGTGTTCGGGAACCTTACAAGTTAGTTTCCAGAACTGGGAGATATATAGACACAAGTAAAACTAAATTATCATGGTTTTATTAGTTCCTTTGGGTTTATGTCATTATCTGTACCTTTTAAAAAATTATAAAAGCCTATGGCTTTGATAATTTTTTTTTTCTGCAGCGTATTTGCTGGTTCAAAATAATACTCAGATGCATTATAGTTATCTCCAAATTGCATTTAAACATGGCTTACTATCTCAGATCCTCTTAGGATCAACACCAAAAACATATAGTTGAAAGAAATTTGGACATGATACTTCACAAATTATCAAATCAAAACTAAATTTCTATTATCATGTGAAGCTCTTTTCCTTCCCTTTCCAGCAAGAGTGTTGAATTTCTATATCTTTCAGTGGAAGGTTTTGAAGCACCTAGGATCTTAATCTTTTATCTGGAATATTGTATTTCATCATATTTTTGTTCAATCAATTATGAAAGGAACACCAATATTTTAAAAAAATGTATTTAAGTGTGTTCTTCTCCTAAGTTTACCTGTGCTCAGCTGGCATTCTTTTATAGAAAACCTTTTAACATGTAGCAATTCCATTAATGATATTTTTATTAAATAATAGTCTCATGCAACATTTTCAAATATTGCTAGCTCATGCGAGAAGAATAATTCAAAGCACATTCTACAATAGAGCCACAGTGCCACAGTTTTCTGAAGGAAAAGTAGGAGGAATTTATAAATGTGGACCTAAAAAAAGTGTATTTTTGGGGCCTCTGCCCAGATACGGCTCCTCTTTATGGATAAAAGGAGAAGAGAAGGAGTAATGTGTGAATCGATGTCTGCGGATAGGTTCAGCTCCTGTGTAGGTGCCTGCCATAGGCACTGCCACCTAAGTGGTTGATATTGATGAGAATTTTGACTCTAAACTAAAACCAGGATCTTGTTATGGCAAGAATCAGACAATTTTGCTAACATATCTGGTTGCTCTATGCCCCTATTTTTTCCCAGTCAGTCAGTGAGCTAATCATCCTGAAGAACTCAATTTGAAAGGGTTATTTCTAAGAAAAGGGGTATTGGGGGACACGTGTAAATTATAGTTCACGTTTTGGTGGCCCTGGGATAGACGCCTTCCTGCTTAGTGAGCGGTTGCCTGGCCAGCCTCGGCCAGCCAGGAGGAAAGGCCACCCCCACAGGCACACGTTGCAGAAAGCACATGAGGGCTCAGGTGGGGTGGGCAAAGGATGGATGCAGTTGTTACTCAGCAACACGTCTGAGGGGAACATGTATAGAGGGCTTTGTCTATTGTGCTGCCTTTTCAGGCTGAGTCGATAATGCCAGTGTCGGTTTCAAGCGAAGCGTGTGCCAGATTACAGATAGCCAGCAATGGCATTTTGAGAGCCGTTAATTGTGAAACTTGAGAGGAAAATGTGCACATTCTTTTTCAGAGTGCTATTCGAATGATGGCCTTTTTATCCCAGAACACTGTGGGTTTCACTTTTATTCTCTTCCCACATAAAACGCATGAAGTGCACTGAGTCTCTTTCATTTGGCAGCTTATATATTGCATTCTTTGTAGGGACTGCTTTGGCTTGTTAAAATGTACCCCATGTATTAAAATGAAATTGTCACTGCTGTGTGGTGCAACATAACATGGTTTGACACCAAGTGCCTGCAGCTACAGAAAACAGACTTTTATTGCATTTATTCTTTCAGAGACAAGAGTCTCTAAAGGCTCAGCGCAGACATTCGCTTAGTTAAATCTGAATGAAGCCAAAGTGAACAATCTAAGTCGCTGTCTTTGTGCTTGTAGAAATAGCCCAGCCCACATGATACAGAGCGATACAACCTGGAAGGGGAAATTTTAATGACTCCACTTGAAACAATTGGACAATAGACTGACTTCCTCAAAGAATTAAATGGGGAAGCAGGATTTTTTTTTGTTTGTTTTTTGGTGATGTGGTGTGGTCCTTTGGACTCTGGCAAAATTGTATCCTGGGAGGCAAACTGCTGCTGTGTGTGAACCACTCTTTCCCCAAAATGTGTGACAGGAAGGGTAGTGGATAAATTCATTTTAAAACGATATAGACTGGTGAGAAGTAAGCAATATATGTCAGCGGAGTTATTTTGTGGAGAATACCTGGAGGTAGGTACTGATGTATTGAAGGAACACTGAACATGGTTTTTAAACACAACTTTTCTAGGAAATTACTAGCTTTCCATTTCTCTCTTTCCTCTTTTCAAAGTTTCTAAACCCCCTCTGTAGCAAAGTTAACTCTTTTTCTGGCCTTGTATGCAGTTAATTTAGAAGATCTGAAACAATGGTGAGTTCCCAGGTGTAGTATAACCATGGTTTGGGATTTGACTAGTAACTCTGTATTCCTGACATTTCTTCAAAAATACATGTATTCAAAAATTCACTGTTAATGTTTTAATGTCTCAGTGGTGAAAGTTATCCTAAACTCATAGAAGATGAATAGTAAGGCATTTCCTTTGCTGGTGTTACACTGTGTAAGTTACTGTCTTCACCCTTCACCCAGAATTTGGCTTTATGTTGTAATAGGCATATATGCATTGGTTTTGGTTTTACTATAAAGTCTGTCTTTGCAGGTTGTCTTTTTAACATTGTAATCCTTAATAATTGTTGTTTAATCCTCCGTGTTCTTCTCCAAATCCTGTAATTCATTTCTTTAAGCCATTTGAAGTTATTTTGGGTGCACAAGGAATCTAGAAACACGTCCTTTGCTTTTCCAAGCAGCACGTGAGGGCATAAAGAGTGTCCTTGTTCAGGGTGATGCCCTGGAGCCAAGAGGGGACTGTTCACTGACAGCGCTGCAGCTCAAACACAGCCGGGAGCGCAGCTGCAGGCGGGGAGGGTGGCAGGTCCTCCTCGCGAGCCACACTCTGTCCTAATGGGCTCAACCAGTTTCTCTGCAGAAATCAGCAAGAACAGCTTTGAAGATTTCTCTCAGCATCTGTGCTTGTCCTTTGTTTCTCCTTCTGCTTTTTGTTTTTTGCTGACTGAGTGCTTCCATAACAGTCTAGTAACACATATTGCCTCTACCCATATCCCACTCTCTTCTCTTTTCCAGAATGGAGTCTACAGAAAAATGTGAAGTAGTAATTCAACATTTTAATGGCAAATATCTGAAAACCCCACCCGGTCTACCAGGTAAGTCAAGTAGCCATCATTATGAAATTTAAAATTTACTGAAGAGTTTAGAATACAGAAATACTGGAATTTCTCTCGAGAGTGGCTTAAATTACTGCCCCTGCTAAGAGGGCATATAACTTCCCTGGCTGAAGCCTATCCTTCATAACCCATAGCAACTTTTTCTTATCCAGGTTTGTATGTTTTAAGCATTTATGCCTGACAGCAGGAAATTTAAGAACATATAAAAGTCATGTTGCCTTACCGTGGTTTTTTTCCTTTTGAATGTTGGTTTGTTTTTTTTTTTTCCCAGTTAGACTAGAGGCCACGTAACTAAATGCCAGTGATTTTCTAACAAACTAGGAATATAACTAGCTTAGCAGCTTCATTATAGATTATAAAATGTCCAGGATGTCATGTTGTAGGAGCATTATATTCATTATGGTTACTACTTAGTGTTGCTAGTTACTGTTACCAATATTAACAGCAGTAACTGAAGCTATTTCAAATATTAAATTTTTTTATATCATTTTTGCTTGCCATAACTTAATGAAATCCTGACACTTTCTTACAATACCCATAGAAAACATTCATTGATGCGTCTGTGCCGCATTGAAAGCCGAGTTCCAGCTATTATTTTGCTTTTCAAATCTTTAGCTATCATCTGTGCATCCATCAGCTTTGCAAAGTTTAGTGATCAGTTGCTTGATACTTACTGCTTGACAAGACCTCTCCAAGGCCACAAATCTGCAAAGATTTCTCCTCTGGGTTTTCTGAAGGGCTGCATTAAATGAGCAGGAAATACTTGCAAGAACTGTGCCCTAAGTTGTTATCTCCCCCCTTTTTTTTTTCCTAGCTTCCTTTAAACTATTTCCTTTTTTGGTTACTTTCATTAAATTTCTTCTTATTCATTGCCTGGTTCTTTATGCAGAAGATGTACTAAATACTCTAATTAAAAGAAAGCCATCTGCACAGCTACAGTGTACAGTAATTGAATGCTGCAACGTACATATAAATTTTAGTCAGATCACCTTCATGAAAGAATATAAAGCTTTTAGTACAAGCTGCAAGACTCCATTTAAAGATTTCTTTTTCAAAAATAGTCACTGACAATTTTTCTCAGCACTACTAATGAATTACACCACCAACTTTGTGAAGTACAACAAACTTGGGCCGTGTAGAACAATGGGCAGAGCAACATAGGCAGAGAACTTTAACCTTTGGCTTGCCTTTCTGTATGCACACTTTAAGTCCCAGTAGTAATCTGTTTAATATCATAGCAACACCCAATGGAAAGAGTGTGAATAGCAAGGAATCAGTAAGTCTGGCTTTGTTGTTATAAGCCTATGTTCTCCGTGGTCACGTTCCCAGTTGTCTCAGAGAGGACACATCATTAGATCCAGTAATAAAATAGAATACTCTTACAGAGCCTGCTTGAGGCAGAAAGCTACATGGTAAAGAATGAAAGCTATAAAATGAAAATAATTTTCTTTTTTTTTTCTTTTTTAAATTTTTTAATTCATCAGGAAGGTACTGGTAATGTCGGACATCAAAATAGGAGTCTTGATAAGACAGCATGATTATTTACTTCTGTTCCAAGAGATACACTGAAACTGGATTTTAAAAGCTATAGCTTTTCATGCTTTCAAAGGACATGAATCAGCTCTTAGTTTCTTGAAGAAGGTGTCCGTGTGAAAAGATTGTCTACTATGTTTCTCTCGTGATTGTTGTTGTCAGATGGCACTTAGTCACAGGGATTATTTGGGAAGCGACTATATTAAGGGTTTTAATTTACCTGAGTACTGATCAGATGCAGATACAGCATAATGCAGCTTGGGACGAAGTCACTGAACCATTAACTGAACTCACTCAACTATGCACAAGGTATCTGTAAGATCCCATTTTGTCCTTGAGTTTTGTATCTCCAAACACAGATAATTAGAACTTGTCATAGGGTATTTGGTCCACATAAAAGAGGCTGTTTGAGCCTCGTTATTAGAGTAGGGCACTCTTTAAATCCATAATTAAAAGGTTTGTTGTATTCATTCCTCTTCTACTTGAGAAGCCAGGGCACTAACATGATCACCGTAGCAGTGAGGTCGATTCAAGGGATTATTTACATTTTATCCAGTGCAAAAAATTATTCACTCCTTGTTTCTTCTTGTTGTAGATTCCTGTTAAGGCTTGTACTCATTTTCTACATCTGTACTATGAACCTGTTTTTAAGCCTCTCAGCAAAGATAGAAGTGTCTTGCATGAAGCAGAAAGGAAAATCAAGTCTCTTAATGTACTTGGAAAATCACAATTATAATCTGAAAAGGATCCTTCCAGCATCTCAGTAATTGGCATAGGAGGATCATCTCTAGTTTATTGCTGTGACCTCTTTATGGATATCAGTTAAAAATGAAGAACCAGAGAACATTAGTAGAAATATGCAACACTATCTGTTATTAACCTCTGCTGCTCAGATGGCTGATCTTACACAGAGAGAAAATGGATCAATCCTTTTAGGGTTAAATTACATTGATTTTGGATTTGCATATGGATTTCTTTCAGGTGTAGCAGTGAACTGAAAGGGGTTTGCGTTTTTGTCCACATCTCTCATGTAAGCTCTAATGTTCTGGTTCAGGTTTGCCAGCTAGTAGAAGGTTGCATGAGGCCCATTAAGAAAGAAATCAGCCTGGCTGCTTGCCGTGTACTACTGGCCTGAGGCAGTGGGATTATGGACCAGACAAATCATTTTGGCAGCTCTCCTCCATCCATGCTGTCTTCCCCAGCTGGGTTCCCCGAGATGTGATCCTGGTGATGTGTCACCATACATCCTGTGGGATGTATGTTTGTGAGATTAGCATGTTTAGAGGATAAAATGGTCATGTGTTGCAGGGGCAGTTTTGCCTGGTTACTATGTCATGATGGAAGACCTGGAGTAGGTAGCTTTCACATGATGCTGAGCAGAAAGACTGGGCACCATGGCTCCGGCTTTCATGCCAGATAAAGCATGGGCCATGACTTAGTTATATCTTCCCAAAGGGTTATCTCAAACATTAAATTTGAATTCAGAACTCTTCTTCAGCTAGTTTTTTCTTGGCAAATGAGATGAAAATTTTGAGTCTAGCCCAGAGTCATACATCTAAGATGGCCCAGGACAACAATGCAGCAGGAAAGCTGTGTTACAACTGCAAGGAAAGGAGGGCACACAGGGCACTTCAGAGGCTCTGTACTCTGTACCTTCTGAAAGCAAGAACATGTCCATCCCTCTTTGACTTTATAACTTCAATTACTGTCTGTTGTCTCTTAAAAATTGTAGAACTGAGCACTTGCAGCTCCAGACCCCTCTGCTTCAAACCAGTTACAATGTAAAGGTTATCTTCTGTCTCTTGTAACATTTTGCTGCTCAGTTGTATAGTGCCTAGGTAAATTGAGCATCGCTGCGTCTGTGTTAGTGAATTAATCTCATTAAGGGGCCTTCTCCATCCAACTCCTTGGCTTCATTCCATTCCAAAAGGAGTTGCTCCACTGTCGTGCTTGCTCAACTAATAAGCATTTCATGATGTTCAGTCTTAGATTTACAGTACAAAATAATTGGTTGTCCCATAAATAATTAGTTAATATCCGCATATCTTTCAGACTGAGAAAGCACAGTCATCTCCAGAAATCTGAAAAATCTCTATGCTTGGCAGATTCCATGCCAACTTCATAAATATTCTGAGTAGCTTTGAGTGATTATTATTTTAGTGGGTTTTATTTGTGAGGGGTTTTTTTTGTTTTCCCTTTATTAGCACTGCCTTTCTGAGATAAATAGACCTACAGGGTCTACTGGGTATATTTTCATCCGGTAGAGAATTCAGCCCCATGTGAAACTAATTGTGTGGGCCCAGTACAGCCACACTGAAAGTAAGCAAGTGAATTCTGTAGCGCTCCACGTCTCCATCGAGATGTGAAGAGCCCTACTAATAATGAAGGTAGCTCGCTCTCAGTCTTTCAGTACTGCATCTATTTTTGTTGGTGAATAGGAGACTTCACATGAAATCTTGCTAATCTATGACATTTTGCAATCACTGAATTCAATTAAGACTTCCTAGCTCGTCTCTCAGTAACAGATGGGCTTCTGTTTGGATGGGCAAGTTTAGGGTATGATATTTAAACAGAATTTTTGTTCATCTCCCAGTATCCTTGGACGTTTTTAGATAACTTCATTTTATCTTTCTGAATAAATGCAGAAATTTTACAAGTTCTTCCTTTTCTCTCTGGAATTTCACAGGAACATGCCTCAGTTGTGGTAATTATCCTCGGCTGATATGTCCATTATGCTCCCTCACAGCATTTTCTAGTCACTATAGTACTTCCTAAATTTCATTTACTTAGTAAATACTTCGAGTTGTCAGAGAACATTGGGCCAGTTCCTATCTCAGAGAAAATTTAAAGGAAGTGAGACACATGAATGCTACATTACATGGTCAAGAATCTTCTTTATCTTATTGTTAATGTAATTACAGATACCTGACAAAAAGAAAGAAGAGGGAATTATTGTCCTTGTGTAGGTTAAGAACCCCATGAGTAACAAGTGACCGTGTCATTTTGATACTGACTTTTACTGAAGTAAAAACTCTTAAATAGAAAGAAATTATCTGCAACAATACAGATATATTTGCAAATACCTCATATCTTGCTTTAATCATTACTGAGCATGCTTTTTTTTTTTTTTTTCATCTTGAAAATGTTCCAAATACTGCATTTTTATGGACTCATTTCACCAAAATCAACTGATATTTTCTACCTCTCTCCTTAGTTTAAATATTACTCTTAGGACACCTCTCAGGTTCTTCCACCACAGAGAGTAAATTCAAATAGTTAATCTTTGCTTCAGAGAAGTAGACTTAGAACTTGGAATACTCTATTTAGAGCAACATGTTTTCTAGGATATTGTGCCTAAAATGGTGATGCGGGAACAATATTCCAGTTGACGGTTAACTGCGTAATGGATATTAACAACACTGTCCACTGGTTTTATCTTAGTGGATGAACAAATGCTATCTTGTTTGTCATTAGTAATGCTGTAAATTGTTTTCCTGAGTGAATGAACCTAAAATGTTTTGTTTGAAAACTTTTTAGCCCCTGTCTCTTGGTGCTTTATCTTTTTATTTAATTGTCTGTTCATTTATATACATAAAACACTGAAAAACTCTTCCGAATATTTCTTCTTGTGGCATTTACCTAGCTCTCTGTATACATGTATATGTTTTTGACATTTTAAACTTGATAAAACAGCAGCCGGAACTCTAAACTAGGTATTGGTTTGTAGCTATCTTAAAACATTGGTTGAATGCTACAGAGAATTTAGAATAAAGGGGATTCTGCCAGGTTTGCTACTGGTAATACTCAGTGAAGCTAGTTTAAAAACTAGCTTTTCCATATTGTTGTCCTCAAAAATTGTCTGTACTAAAACCCCCCAAATTTTCTCACCTGTATTCTCAGTTCCTTTCATGTATATGATATTTACATTATCTGAATATTTTATATTGTCTACCGTCTAAGAATTCAGGTTTTTAAATACTTTCATTGTTATCTGCTGTCTGCACTATATAAGTTCTTCCTTATTGTATCAGAAAATATGATCCATGTAAAGACTTTTATAAAAAATAACAGTTTAACAAATTTTCTATATATTTTTCCTGTTTCCAATTTTTGGCTGTCATTTTTTATGGAATTGCTGTTATCTTTCACTTTCTGTGCTCCATAAATACACAAATGCTCCGCTCACTGTCAGCAGAAACTTCTTTTACTTTGCGAGCCCTCTGAACACTCTTCTAACTTCTGTTGGTTTCATCTTCTTTCAAAGTCTTCATCTTTGACAGACAGTTAAAATCTTTAATTCCTGCTTGAGTCTTGGTGATGACCATGAGGCCCCTGTAAACCCCTGTCCTGCTTTGGACCCCATATGCTTCCATGCCCTCAGCAATGTGCAGGCGCCATCCCATGCCCAACTCAGGTCTCTCTGACAAACTGTTCTGTGCAGAATGGGCTTTGTGGACCTATTGCCTGGGTAGTGTTGGATATTACGAGGTGCCTGGGTGGTGTGTACAGCTTTTAGAAGAGATCGTCCGTACTGAAATAGAGTTGCATTTTTCAGACATCACGTAATTGTTAAGGTCACATGGACTTTGCAGAAGATGGTCATAAAGATGGGCTTTCTAAACACGAAACTACAGAATGGGTACTGAGCTATTGGAACATAGAAAACCTTTTGCTTAGAAAGCAGTTCCCTGGTTAGATCTCTGTGACATTGGTTTGTGGCTCATGCAGGCTTCTATGATGTGGTCAAAACCTCATCACTGCTCCGTGTTCTGCCCTCCCTTTTAGACCCACAGCTGTCACACACCACCAGCACAGGCTCCCGGCTTTGCCCTCCTTCTGGCACTTGGCCAAACACCATTTGTAGTTAATCAAACAGGTACCAACTCTTCAGCAAGAGATTTCCAATAGCTTGTGACTTCAACTGAAATCAAGTGTTTCTTGGACTTTTAAAGTTTCCTTCCTTTCAAAGATAGCCTTTAAAATCTGATGATATTTGTTTTTCTTCATGGCATTTTTAATAATTTCAAATGTGAAGTGTGTCATTTTGTACCACTGAAAAAGACAGGGTTTATTTCTTCATAATTATATTTATGTAACCTTCAGTTGTCCTTGCTGTGCTGACATTGCAGTAGGTGCTTCTGGTTTCATAGCACACATTTCCATGTCATGAAGCAAAGATCCATTCCAATTTTCTAGGTTTCTTGGATCTTAAAGATTGTATATTCTTTAGATTCTTTAAAGGCAAGGGATATTTTTCTAAAAAGCGAGAAAGAAAAATTTCTATCTTCTCAAGATTTTATCTCATTTCCATTTAGTTCAAGAAAGACTCCCTTTGATTAGGAGGATGCAAAATTATTTGTTTACCCAGTAAACCTCAGTAGTTGGTATGCACTAATTTCTTGGAGGAATGAGGACTGAGCCAGTTTGTATTTAAGACATTAGGAGGTGTGTATCAGTGCTAAGTCATGTAATTTGAGCTCATGAGGAAAGCTGTGTGAGAGAAGACAGAATGCTGACATCATCTAAAGCCTGCTTTTCCAAAAATTAGATAAAGTTGTTGATGATGGGGACAGTCTCAGAGATCTGAAGTGCTACATATTTATGTTGTGTTTCATTTGATCTTGTACTGGTCTGTAAGTTACTAGGAAAAGAATGGTATCTTTTTGTATTTCAAAAAGCTACGTGATCAAATACTGAGTTTTGTAATCTGGCTGCATAATTAAGGAGGAAGTCTTTTGCAGGGTTGGGTTTTTTTTATTACTTTGTAACTAGAGGTAACAAAATGTGTAAGATCAATTTGTTTGTGATATCACTGTAATTCAGGTTTTGATGTGTAAAATATCACTACTGGAGTTGGGATTAAAATCTTTCACTTGGTTGATAAGATTGAAAGTTAGAGAACAATATGGCATATAAATGAGAAAAGATTATTCCTTTTTTCTTCCTGTCACAGTACCACCTGTCATATCTTTCCTAAGGTTTCCAAAAGTCTGCAGCATAAACAGAGAACTGCATTCCTTTCTCATTCATAATATCTGGTGGCAATGAACTGTGCCACAGTTTATCTAAACTAATATATGCTTTTTTTTTTTCTTTTAACTCATAAGCATTCTTTGCTGTTAAGAGTGACTGTGTAAATCTTCTAATTCAGAAAATCGATTCCATTTATGGGAAATGGTGGATATATTTGTTTATGAACAAAAAAGTCCCTTCTGTATGCTACTGCTGCATAAGCAGCACAGCTGAGAGTATGGTCACTGAATTCTGTCTTGCCTCATACATCAGCAGAAGTGTCGACAAGTTTCTGGTCCAGGGACAGTGCTGTTCCTTGGACGCACTTGTAAAATCCAAGACGAGACAGACGAGTTGTGCAGGTGTTATGGCAGGCAGAATTTATGAGCCAGAAAGATTCACAGCTTGAATTTCAGATTGTTTAGGTCTAAAGGGCTGGCAATTTAAAACAAAGCAATGCAAATAAATAAAAACATGCAAATCAGAGCATGAAACAATACGGAACATTGTAAAGTTATTTGTGCATGATTCAGATTTCAGGGAGGAATTCTGCTTTTGCATCAGCTGTGGCCAGCAGTGTCACAACTCCTCCTGTTTCTTCCTCTCCTGCATTACTTTATTGGTCCCTTCAGGACACTTTAAATGATGGAGTACATCTGCTTTGCAGACCCTACTGCTGCAGTATAGTGTTGTCACACCTGAGCCAAATAGTTTAAAACTCATTTAAAAAGCCAACTTGAGCAAGGCTGAGCACAGATTAACCACTTTAGCTCATAGTGTGTTATGCTCAATAATAATAAGTCCCAGCAAGTGGGAATTCGCATGATCTTATTTTTTTATTAACTGAGGAAAATTATTTCCCTTTCAGGCCTTTCATAGAAAAATTCTTCCTTTCCTCCTCCCTCCCTCACACTTTTCCACTTGCTTTCACATTGAACACTTTTAAATTCGAAATCTAGAGAAATTTATGTCAGAAGTTTCAGTCTGAACCTTTAACCTGTAAATTCTGACTAACCTGAACAAAAAAGTTTTATTGAAGCTTAACAATGTGCAAATAGATATTTTTCGACACACTCCTTTCGGCATCTGTATTTCAGCCAGAAGTGGAAGCCTCTGGGAGTGGGCTTTACAGATGTCCCAATAAAATTGGAGTATTGAATTTTCACATGTTTTGGATCACTGCTGTAAATGAACAGACATCCAGGCGAGGTGCCTTGAAGCGCCCTTGTGTGGCAGACAGCCTCATGGAGGCTCTCAGCTGGGTTTGTCCCATCAGGGCTGGTACAGAGGGTTTTCTACAATGACATTTTCACTGGCAGAGAATGTGGAAAATTTGGTAGCTGGAAAGA
Source organism: Edolisoma coerulescens (assembly GCA_013397115.1). NCBI lineage: Eukaryota > Metazoa > Chordata > Aves > Passeriformes > Campephagidae > Edolisoma > Edolisoma coerulescens. Next base: position 390,021 of record VWZW01002445.1, read on the forward strand.
GAGGATATGTATCCGAACTTCTGAGTAATTCTGTCAGCAGAAGTCATCCTGCAGGTGCTTGCTATGTCCTTTGGGAAAAATTTGGTGCTGATGCCTTTAGGAAGGACTTTGTAGTGAGAAAGGGGGTGTCATGGGAAAGGGAAATATATTTTCCCATCTAATGGGAAAAAGTACACAGGGTCTGTCCTCTCCTTGTAGTCTTGCCTTTCTGCCACACTGTCTCCCTACCTCACTCCCTCCAAAAGTAAACCTGTCCCTGGCACCAGAGGAGCATTGAGGACTCTTCTGCAGGCCTTCCCCTCTGAGCACGAAGTGACATGAAGTGTCTGAAGTAGCATGTGAAGATGTTTCCCTTTGAGATTCATCCAGACAAAGTAAGATGAGTGGTATCACAATAGCAGTTTCCATATGTTTTGAATACCAGCAGCCTCTCTCTCCCTTTTCCATATGTTTTGAATACCAGGAGCCTCTTGCATACTTGAAGTGTCTCTCTCCCCCTTCTCCTCGAATGGTACTGCAAAGCAGAGAAAAGCCATTCAGCCTTGAAAGCTCTGGGAAAGCAGGAGGCTAAGATTCTATTTGATTTTTTTGTTTGTTTGTCACAGCAACAATGTCATTATGCTGGTCAGCAGTCCTGAGCAGCTGTAAAAGCCCCATTTCTTAGCCATTTCTCTGAGCCTTTCTTGTTTGAATGGCAGCATTTGATCACGAGATCATAGAAAGGTCCTTCCCAGGTTCAATCACAGGAACTTGAAAGAAGGGCAAAGCAGGCTACATTTTACTTCGGCTGCCTCAGTGTCTATGATGTGTCTGCAATTTATCTTCTACAATGTAAGAGACATCAAGAGGGAGGGGAAAGGTGATGGATATCTGATTTTACATTTGTCCTTTTTGTTAAAGCTCATTAAAGCAGCATTTTATATGTAGCCTTTACCCTACCACCCAGTATATAATCCTTTGGTATGTAGTATTTTTGGAATTGCTGCTGTTCAGCAAAGAAAAAGAAACCAAAAAATGAGAGAAAAAGGGCAAAGGAGTAATTTAACTTTTAGATTGCACAGATATGGTATGAAAAAATACCTTTCAAACGCCAAGTTTAACAATCCTTACTTCACATAAGACTTTTACATTTCAAAAAATGCAAATTTTAGCCACAAAAGAAATCCCAAAAAAACAACTAAAAATGTATATATCCCAGTTGTCATGGGTGGCTCTTCAGTTACAGTATTGTATTACTGAATACAATCAGCATCTTTCTCTATTAGATTACTGATTACACTATGAATTCACTGGTTCTGAGCCTTTTTTTTCTCTCTTTTTCCTTCTCTTTCCCTCTTCATTTTCTTTCTTTTTTTTTCCCTCTTCCCTTTCTCCCCTCTTCCCCTCCTTCTCCCTCTGTCCCCCTTTCAGTAAATACTGTAACTTTCTGACCATATGTGAAGTTTTTTTGTTCAGAGCTTATACTATAAAAATTTGAAATATGTATTCAAATTAAGAAAATATGACCCAGCAGCCTCCTAACTTGATTCTTGTCTGGATTTCCCCCTCCAACCTCACCCATGGTAACAGCAACATGAATGAGCACCTTTCAAAAGTGCTCTCCTTCAAGAAATTCTTCATCAGCTGAATTTTACATTATAGTGTAATGAAACCTCAGCATTTGGAATTTTCAAAAGAAGCCTGGTAGCATAGGAGTAAATATACTCTGAGAGCCTGCATTTCACTGATGTAGGAGCTGACGTCATTGGTTATTTTAGTCTCTAATTTATCTTATTTCAGACTAGCCCCAAGGGTGGCTGTAATAGAAACTAGGGAAAAGTGAGCTGGATTCTTTAAAAGCAGAGAGCATTCTTCTTGAATGTGAGCAGTAGCACCAAGAAACTTGCCTTTGCCTTAGGAGGCTGTAATTCCAACAGCTGTGTGGTGGATTAGAGTTTAGGTTGAGCAGTTCCTTTTCCATATGAGTTATCTTTACTTCAGCATACTGCATATAATGTAAGAAGAAATAGTCATTAAATGGCTTAAATGCAATTATTTTTTGTGATTAAGGCATTGGTAGGCAGTTTTTCATTTATATATGTTTTGCCTGCCTGTAATTTCAACCAAATAGTCCTTTTGTGTACCTCATGACCTAGGCTGCTGGCATAGCATTATATACTAGGAGCTGCATCCAATATGGGATTTGATTTCAGTGCTAAGAAAATAAGAGATGTAGATGGGAAATAATAGTTAAAGGTGGAAAATATTGAAGATATTGGGATTGGGGTGTGCCTTAAATTTAATTTTAAAGCTTTTTTTTCCCAAGATGTTCCTTGTTTCTTGGCTTTGGAAGAGTAAAAAACATTCAGCACTCCTAAAAATGTTCATAAGGAGTGGTCTGAATCGGGATTCTGCTGTTCTGATCATTTTGTGTGATCATTGATTCCAGAAGGTTTTTCTGAATGCTGGAGTAGTGACATAAAGGAGGCTTATTCTGTAAGTGGGTTCCATATTACTCCTCTGGTATCTGTTATTTATTTAACATTTTGGCTTTTTTTGAACTAGTTTGAGTGAGAGGTATGTCAGTCCCATTAATTTGCCTGGATACTTAGGTATTGAAGTTTTTTAGGCTTAACTGAAACTATTGACCATTAATCAACATTAACATAAGGAAGTGTATGAAAATCAATTGATAGAGCCAGATTGTCAGACCTGGGAAATAAAACTGTTTCTTCATCCAACAAAAACAACTTGGAAGCTGAAAGCTTCTACTTGTCACACAAGAAAGATCAACTCAGGATCAGGAAAAAGATCCACCCTTCCTTGAAGGCGAGAGTTTCAAAAAGATGCTAATTATATTGATTTTGATAGTGGTTTTTGTTCAACAGATGTTCTTCTCCTAGGAAATACATGAGGACCACCAACATACTTCAAACAGACCCCCAGAAAAGGGCAGTCACCACATAATGGCTTTCAGTCATCACTGATGTGTCTGAATCAATGGCTAATTTGTTACATCATTACCATTTCTCATGCATCAGATCCTGTACCTAGCAGTAAACATGAAAACCTTTCTGCTTGATTGCTGCATATCTTCTAATAACAAACACAGACTTAATTCTATTTATTTTCATGCTTCTAACCTTTTGCAGGGAAAAAATAATACAGGCAGAGACTACTGGTAACTGCTGTGCAAGATTGCCATTGTAATTAGCCCATTTTGCAGGAACACAATGATTCCCAAGCAGTCCAGTCTCAATCTGAAACCTGTAATAGTGCCCTAAGGAGGTATCGGGAAAGGCTTTAGCCAGCACAAGTACATTTAGTAAAACTAAATGTGGCTGTCAGAACTTACAAACACTAGTTAAGAAATCAAAGTAACTCAGTTATCTAACACAGCTAATGGATTCCAGGTTGGGGTCTATTGACAGTCTATGCACAGCATCTAAGAGGGATGTGGCAGGGAAAGATTAGGCAGGGGACACGATCACAAGTTCATTGGGATGTCAGTCCTACTACACCTATGAGCAGAGATCTTTGTTAGGTACCACAGGGGAAACGCCACACGTTATGCTTCCTGTGAGGGAGTTTAGCTGTTAGGAATATGGTATGTTTGGTCTTTGGTTTAATCCACATTTTATTTTTTTTAGTGTTTCTTAAACTGCTGCTTTCTTGGTAAGAAGCAGCTTAACCTGCACAAGCAACTACTCGGAAAACAGCTGACTTCATCTCACTTTCCTTACACCTTGGAGAGAATATCTCGATTAATAGAATGGTTGTCCATCACTTTTTCCTGTTCCCAGCAGGCTTAATGCAGTGTGTCTTCCCTGCAGCTAGTATTGCCTTGCTGTCACCATCTCTTTTATGCCAGCATTTCAAAAATTTCCTCCATGAGTTTTGAGCAGCCTCAGCTGCACTGAACTTCTTGTAAATACAATCCTGCATCTCCATGTCCTGTGCCTGCAGCACTAGATCAGACACTGTCTGCATCTTGTCACTTATCCACTCCTGAAGGAAGGGTTTTACTGGATGATGACACAGCACAGACTCCTGAACTCTTGGTAGGCTCCAAGGACTTTGACCTAGAGCCTGTCTGTTGTGTCCTTTCCTCAATGCAGAGTCAAAATTGCTTAATGTTTTTGACTGTGACAGATTAGACAGCAGAAACCTTCTGTTTTCTGATAACCTCTTTTGATAACAAGTTTGTGTCATTGGAGCTAAATCCCTATGACAGTTATTTGTGTTGGTATATCCCTTTTTCTTGGGCTTTTCAAGCTCTGATACATGTGAAATATGCTGACTTGAATATGCCTTGCATTGTTGCTTTTTGTAGATGAAGATACAGTCCAACAGGCTGGGAAAATTTAAGTTGTGCTCCCACCTGTCATGACAGAATTGTTGGCAAGCTAATTTTCCATTAAAGCTGTTTCTCATAGGATTGTGTGTATGTGTATATATATATATAGGGTTTATTTTCCTCCTGAAATCTCATTGATGACCTTGACCGAGAAAGGTTTCTTAGCACATACTTAAATAACCCCTACCCAAATTTTAAATAAATGCTTGATTTTTTTTTTACCTGAATAGCAGTGGTCTCCTGAGTCTGAACCTTCTATATAAAGATTAAAAGAGCATCTGGGTGAGAGAGCAAAGTTCATTTTCTAACATCTGCCAAGGTTTTGAATGATGGTTTTTATCTTTTTCTTAAAGGCAAATGAAAGTTAAAAAATTTTGATAGATCAAAATCAATTTACCTGAATTGGTTGAGCAAGCCAAGAACTCTTCTGAATTGCCAAATCTTTAGAGGCGTATTGACATCCACTTACAGTAAAAACAGTTCTGTTCTTTTCAAACTCGGAATGCTTTGGACATTTTTGTGTGTTCAATATGCATATCTATTTCCATTCCATTAGATGTCCCTAATACTTTACCGTCTTACAAATGAATTAGCTCACAGAATAATATACAGAAAAATCTTTGGCCATTCTTTGGCAGCTAAGGTGAGACCGAAAAAAGAGAAAATATCATGTAGGAAGTTTGGACTGCTAAGAATAATTAGAATAATTAATGCATAGCTTTTTCATATAGTTTTTCACTAGCAGAGCTCAAAGAAATCCGGTTTTTAATCCTACATCTTAGTTCAAGCTCATTAACTCTTCTTAAAGTCAGATTGTGTTAATTTTGATGGTTTTGATGGATTTTATCTTGGTTTTAGTGATTATAAATCTGTTTTCCTAGGTAATCCATTTTAAGGAATTAAGTTTCCTCATATTTTACCATTGTGTGCTGATTTTTGAGACCACTGCTGCCTGCATCTTCCTTCTGCATACTGCTTTTAATTTTTTGGCATACCCTTTTGTGCTGAAATACCTGTCTTGTGGAATTAGATCTCAGCTGAGCTGGATGGGGAATTGAGCCATGAATTTTAACATTCACTTGCCTTAGTTCATTTCTACGGGCTTCTGCACTTGAGCTTAGCTCTTAGAAAAGGACTTGTGTTCCTTTCAAGAGGATATCCTTTTGCTCTTGTGGCACTTTAAAGGTCTGACCATGGTATCTGCCAAAACCGAAATAACAATTCCTTAGGTATTTCCTGTTTTCTCGTGTTAAGAGCTCAAAAGCATCTATCAACTTAAAACAGTTCCTCCTCTTCCGTGCTAGCTTTTAAAAGTTGTGTCAGTCTTAGAAACATCCAGTTTTCAGCAAGTCGCCTTGACTTTGACGTCCTGATGGATTTTTCTTTTAATATTTGGTCTTCAGTTTCATTCTTTTTGCTGTGTATCGAATTTTTTTCACTGCTTGTTGCCTGTTTGGAAATCTCAAAGCTCTATTCCAGACAGAAAGACAGTCGTTAAGATGCTCAGTCTCCTCCTTTGCCAAAATTAGAAACATGCTTAAGGCTTTTGTCAGATCCTGGATTTAATTTCCTGGTTAAAGGACTTCACCTCCTTTTTTTCCTATTTTTTTTTCCACCCTTATTTGCCTTTAAATTGGTTGCTCATTCCCTGCGCAGTGAGATGACGGTTCTGAGAATGTCCTTGGGCTTGTGAGCTCACAGGAAGAGGATGCTGGGGAATGAGCACTTTGTGGCATCATCACTGCTTTCCCATGGCTCTTACTGCTTGGTTCAGAGAAAAGATTCTAATCTACTCTATTTATGTTCTTCATTATGATTATTGGGTTTTTTCCACTGTACAAAAATAAAAAGGGGAAAGTTTGGAATCTCTGAACCCTAGATTCTGAGTAGTATCATTTTAACAGCGCACAAAAAACATTTTTCCTCCTGAGTCTCTGCTTGTCAGAGTCCAATACTCTCTGATCTGGTTCCTTCAGACATTTCACACGAGAAGAGTTCCAGATTTGTTTAAAGATACTTGACATTATGTGGGGTTGTGATTTAGAAGAGCAATAGAGCAGTAAGCTGAAACTACAATGCAAGCACAATATGGCAATCGTTTTACACAGCAGAATCACAATAAAAACATGATTCCCAGGCCCAGTCTTAGCTTCACTATCATGATGTTGAACATTCCCAGTCACTGCAGAGGAACATGTGGCTCAAAGCCAGGTCAAACCTATTCCTTTTTTTTCCCCAGGTTTCTCTTATTAGTTGCCTATATGTTATACTTTACATGGGCCTGAAATTTGTAGACATTTTCTCCATGGTTCAGAATGACATTCACACCCTTTGGATTAGGTCAGGGAACTCCATTTACACAAACAGGTGATCCACTCAACTGACAGTGCTGTTTAGCTAAAGCAAAGGGCTCTTTACCTTGTGAGTGTCCTTTCTGTTGAGTTCAGTTCTGCTTTCGTGACAAGGCTGTGGTCGCCTGTCTCTTCTTCACTGAACTTCATGAGCACATACCTCACCTGTGCCCATCTCCTGTTCCAAGGATGAGGAGCTGTTGGTCAGTGATCTTCTACCCCCATCGACCAGCACTAGTGATCATTGATGTTGCACAGTGAAATTAATCCGTTCATCACATGTATGACCAGCCCTCTTACCTGGTCACAGTGAGGGTGGGAGCATATGCCTATGGGGAATGCTGATGAGCTCAGAAACCTCCCTGGGCTCATTTCTGTCTTTTTGCTTTGTGGGGTTCACCCCATCATCATTTACACAAGCACTGGTGAAGGCTTCTGTACAAAGATGTTGTCTCTGATGTCCCTTTTCTTAATCTGTTGCCTTTCCTTGCCAAGAAAGTGATCCAGTCCATGGCTCAGTGACATGACTCTTTGGCATGCCACCCAAAGGACAGAAGACTCTGCTTTCCTCAATCCTGCTTGCTCCAGGCATCCTTGCAGACATGGCGCATCAGAAGACTACTCTGATGGTCATTGAGATGGTTGCCCCTGCATGTGGCCACCAAAACAACCTCTTGATATAATGGGTTGCCATACTACCTTATTTCCTGAGTCCTACAGAAACACAGACCCCTCTTGCTGGCACAGAACTCAGCAAGCTCCTCGTCCTTGCAGCACTAAGGAAACTTAGTGACTGCCAGTCCTGGCCTACAAACTGTGGTCTCTTCAGCAGGTCTGAGGCAGCAGGACTGTTCAATGTTTTAATGCCAAATGTAGGTTTTTGAAGATATTTCATGTTACGTGGGATTTTGATTTGTAAGATTCATATAGCAATATGTGGAAATCACAACACAAGCATGATACAGCAATTGTAATATAAAATATTGAATCACAATACAAACCTGATTCCAAATGTCCATGGATTTTTGCTCCACCATCACAAAGAGGGACGTTTTGTCTTCATTAGAGAAGTCCTAAACACAGATTGAATAAAAAGCAGCCTGGAAATCTTTAGATGGCTTCATATTGAGGCAGTCTTACTATTTGTTTCCTAACAGTTTGCATTCTTCTGCTTATTTGTAAGAATCAATGTTGTAATATTTTTTTTTTCCCATCCTAAGTCATAGGTCTCATTTTAGCCACTACTTCTGAAAGAAAAATCTTTATATTTCACTAAAATCAAGTCCTGAAGTTGTTGGGGGAAGAGGAGAGCCTGCATAATGCCCTGAGTTATTTGGAGATTCAGAGTCAAAGACTCTAGGGTAATTGCGCGTGACATTTCAGATCTGAGATCTGTCTGCTTCAGGAAGGGGGACAGCTCACTTGGATTTCCCAGGATCAAGGCTTTTTCTGGCTCCATCAGGAGTTTCAGGTTTAAATGGCAATTCAGTCAGATGAATCTTGTGCCATCAGCATGTGGATGCCAGCTCAGCCATGCAGGGACAGGGTAGCTTTGTGTGCACTGGTGGGAAGTAACACCAGGATGTAAGGCTGCATGTGGTTAATAGCGTATAAAATACTATGTATACTGTTGATTTTTTTAGGCATCATGATTGAAGTGAGGCAAAGGCAAAGCCACGAAAGTTAATTTTCAATTTTCCATGCTAAGAAAAGGGAGAGGGGAAGTAGCCTGGATAAGATGTGGATAATACAAACCATATAGGCATGAAGCTATCCTAACCCTTGCTATACCTGTGAACAGTTTCTTTAGAGAGCATGGTCAGCTTTTAAGCTACAGCCAAAATGTGGAGAGCAGTGGGCATTGTGCATTCCATTTTCTGTGCCATGGTGTTGGAGCCAGGGGTATCTGATGAAATCTCGTAATGAAACATGTGAATGCTTTGAGCAGTTGAACACAGTTCAGCAAAGCAGAGCTGAACTAATGGGGACTGCCTGTTTGCCAGTAAACAGATAATTGCACTCTCTTTTTTAATTGAATTTTCATGAAAGTAAAATAGATTTTGGTAAAGTCCACCACGAAAATGTGTTCTACTTGTTGATCCTGTATATAGGGAATCAAGATATACGGGAGAGGGAGGGTTTCTCTCAGATGCGCAGATAAGGCTTGAGGTTAAATTGATACAAAAATAATACAATTTCCACATCTTATGCAATTTAGATGTTGTTACCCGGAAGGTTTTCCATTGCTGCTGGTGCTGTTATCGGTAACAATCCATAGATGGATTAGAGTCAGGGAACATTATTAGGCCACAAAAAGTTCTTTTGTTTTTGCAGAACAACCTTGACACATATCATTCATACGTGGTTAGCTTGAGTTTCTTGGCTAACAGCCATTCTAAATGGTAAAGAGCATAGTACTGGACAATGTGAGATTTTGGGGTCTTATTTTGAAAAGGAAAAATCAAAGAATCCTTTTGATTCATGTTATTTCTCATGAGGCTATAATTTCAAAGGCTTGGCATGCAAGTTATGTCATCATAACCTCCTCTGTTCTCCTTTACTTGCCTCATGAACAATTTTCTCATGGAGGAGAGGCTGGATATTCTCAAAATATGCTTTCTCTGAAAAAACTAAAAATTTTTTGATTCCCTGATGTGCTCTTGGCAAAATTATTAATTCCAGTGTGTTGCTTCATTCATAATCACTTTCCATTGGGCATTACAGCCACACTCTTATTTACAATTCTGGAATTTGACTTTGGGCTCAGAAATCAAAAGCTTGGTACTTGCTTTTCTCTATATGCTGTGCAGACTGCACTGAGGTATCAGGCAGACATACGTGATCCCCTCATAGCTGTTGCCAATGAAAGCTGAAGAGCCTAGGCAGAGAATCTGTTGTCTGGTTTTCAGATATCCTCTTAGTGTAGATACCTAAATTTAAATACCTGAACATGGTTTTCAAATGTAAAGACCACTGAAAGTTTCATTGCTTAGCATAAACTTCAGAAAATTGTGCTCTAGACAAGAAAATAGACACTGTTAATAACAGCATTACAGGATGGAGGGAATACTCATAACTTTCTAGTTCCCTCATTTGGTTAAGTACATGGAAGGAAGACAATTAAATGTTAATGAAGTTCCTATAATTATTACTGTCTCTATTTGGTATAGGTAAAAGCAGTGGTCCAGAATTTTTTTGGACCAGTGGACAGCCTTGGTCTTCTATCAGCCTGTAAAAGTTTTTAAAGATTATCGTATCACTGCCTTTTAAATTGGAAACACCACCCTGTAAGTTTGCTGTGAAGACTTTGTTCTCTGGTCTCTATGGTCCATAAGAGGTGTTATACTATGGTTTGAAATCGTGCTGTCTGTAAGACATTCCTAAAATTTCTAGCTTATTTTAATGGTTGTTCATAGAGTCCTGATTTGAATGCTAGCTGCATATTTTCCTTAATAAAACCTTGTCCTTGTAAGGAAGTAATCCATCCCCCAAGTTAATTTTAAAGTTTCTTGTTCACTTTAAATATTTCATTACATTAATTTTTCAAAGCAACAAAACAAACATTCATCAAGTGAAACTAAGCATGTCACCCTTGGATCTGTACATCTGTTGCTCTCCTACTGCTTTTCTGCATAATTCATTTTAATACATTTAAAGTGTACATCTCATTAAAATTCCTTACACACATTTATGTATACAATTCATATTTAAAAAGGAAAAAAGGTGGGAAAGAGTTTCATGGCAAGGATGTTCATCAACATGACTGTTCCTTAGTTTTTTGTCTATTGAATGCATACCTATGGACTGCCTTTAACCACCTACCTCAGCAGACAGTGTCATTTGCTTCTCTGAGTCTCTCTGACTCACCTCTTCAGTGCCCTTAGAAATTTCCTACAGGACATTTTCACTTGCTCATGATGTCTTTGTTCGTCTTGAAGTGCATATATCCTCTTCTCTTCATCCTCTTTTCATCACTTCACGTGATTTATGTCCACAATGTATTCTGTGCATCAGTCCTGCTATCAGCCAAGAAAATACCCATCAGATACCCTCAGGAGTTCTTGTGGGCTGGCTGGAGCATTGAAAAGGATTTTTATTTTTATTCTGTTCATCATTTCTTTTCCTCTGTCAGTATTTTCAACCATTGCACTATTTGATTTGGTTTCATTTATTTTAGCACTGCGGAGTTATTGTATCTTGTAAACCAGATGTAGGAAACAAGTCAGTCTGGTAGCTTGAGGTGGCGACCTTTTGAAGTTGGTGACTTCTTATTTCAGTGGCTGCTGAAATTTGTTCTCTGAAATCCCTCATAGTGTTTAGGATTATGTGTGATTGTTAAAAGCAATCATAAAGTGTTATCATAACACTTGGAGAACCTTAAGAAAAGCTTGTAACTGCATAAGAGGACTCAAAATGCTTTGTCAGGGAAAGGAGGACCATATTGGAAAAGAAGGAAATATAAAATGGTCATTTAAGGATTTATCTTCCAGAATCATTCTTTGGCAATAAATGACATTTTAGGTAAGTGGTTTATGGTTTCTTTGGAATTTCACATTTAGCTTTTGACATGTATCACTTAGAAACCTCATGAGAGGTATATGCTAAACGAAATTCAGAAGTAGCAATTATCTACTTGAATAACATTTTTCCTTCTTAGAAATAAGGGTTGAAATACACTTACTGGAAAAGTTTATTCAGAATTTACAAGGGAAGCTTCTCTTTGCTTCCTGGATGTGGTACAACGTCAGTCAGCAAGGAAGAGATTGAAAGCCATATATGAGCCCTTTAAAAAGATTAAGTCAGGTGCATTCAGTCACGTTGGTTTCCTTGAAATTGAGTAACAGAAAGTGCAGCTGTGAAGGGAAAATTGAGAGTGTTCCCTTCTGAGGAAAAGTTATTTCATTTTATTCCGATTACCTAGTTCCAAATAAGCAGCACAGGTTCAGATTCAGCAGTGTCGAATATAGGTTATGATCTATGGGAAATGAGCTCAGCCCTGAGAGGTGATGGGTCTGGAAGCAGTTGAGCTCCTGCACACTGGAAGACCTCTCCTTGCACTGAATGAGAGTTTGGTCTCTTCAGTAGCAGGCAAGCACAATTTTGAGGTGCTGACTGTTGTGAGATTAATTCATCCATGTTCAACATCAAGAGGAAAAGAGTTTCATGTGGACTCTAAATCTATTGTCTGGGTTGCCCCTGTAGGGGTGTATGTTCCTGGACTTTAGACTAATGCACTTGTATTGTTACGGGATTTTATCAGGTGTATTATCTACTCTAAGCTTTATCATAAATACAACAAGCATTGCATGCTACAGTAACAGAGAAGGTGGAGATTGGGGACAGACTTGGAGGACAGTGGACTACAATAATTTATCTTCAAAAGGTCTTAGTGTTAGGAATGACTGATGTGAAATTCATTGTTTGTGCTTTTCCTTTGCAGTTGTATGTGCAGCAGGGTTTTGCATTAAGGGTGGGGACCATACCATTTGTTTAAAGGTATTTCAGCTACTGTAAACATGTGAAATTTAAGAGAGCAGAGTTAGGTTCACAGGTTGATTTTTCCCAAGTAGCGCTGGGTAATTTCATATGTATCCCAGTGAGATTAATGAGTAAGAATCCTGCAATATATTTTAAGAGACTCGGGATGACAGGGCAAATAATGTTTTCTTACCGTCCATTTGTTTCACAGATGTCTGCAGTTTGCTTCCTGGAATTTTCCTTGTATGTATTTGATATGGAGCACTGTCTGTGGCAGATGGGGCATCGGTCTGATCAGGTCATTTCTGGTTTGCCCCAACAAGAACTCCCTACTGTCTGGCAGCTGTGTTCATTTTGCTGTTCCTTTTTAGCTTGCGTAGCACTGCATACAATGAAATTGGGACAAAAGCTGCCAAAACTCTTTCTTATTGTTTTTATAAGCTAGAAGACTAAACCAAAAGTGTTTCTTATTCTGAACTCCTCATTGAAGTCCTAATTAGTCTATGAACCAAAGTGATTTTATGCTTTTTGCCCTCTCACTACTCATACTTCGATTTGTTCTGTTGCACCAGCTTTATTTAATTTCATCTTAAACTATCTAATACTTTAATCTCTTGATGTCAGAGACTGGATTTGTCTATGTCTTGGAAGGCTCCCAGAAAAATAAGTCTGGGAACCATCAAGTGCTACTGCAGTGCAAGAAATGGTTGATTAGGCTACGGTCAGGTCAGTGGCTTACTCCTGATCAAGAGAGAATTTCATGTCCCCTTTTATTAAACTTCAATGATGTGTAGCATACTTTGGTCAATAAATAGCATTTTGCTGTCTATGCCCGCTGGAAATAATACATGATGCTGCAAGTATTGATCAAAGAGCTCTACTCTGTTAATCCCTCTGCTTGTAGCAATATTAAATATTTACGGATTCTCCCTTAGTCCTCTGAAAAGTGTTTCAGCCCTGCAGAGCATGATCAGCCTTTCTGCTTTATACATGTTTTACAAGTATGTTACTCTTTTACTTTTTTTTTTTCAAGAACACATGCATGACAGAGCATTATAAGATGCTTGCACCAGTTTTAAAGCTTTATTACATAAGCATGTTGTGAATCTATACATTGATTGGGATGGTGTACAAATTCAGAATTAAAAAGGAGAATGCCTCAGAGAGAAAATCCATCAGTGCCTCATCTCCAAGACGCTGAGTTACATTAAAGACTAGGAGAGGCTAGTACTGTGCAGCACATTGCTGTATCGTGAGATGACAGATAACAAAGAAGACATATTCATATCAGGTTTATTTATCCAAATTATCTGAAAATTATCAGAGTACTAAAAAATGAGTTATTTCTCTGCTAAAAGCTTACTTATTGTATCTGTATTCTTATCAAAAAGTCTCAGAGTTTTGTAGCAGAAGATACAATGAATCATGTAGGCTTCCTATCTCCTGTACTTGCTCATTGACCTCATGTAAATGTAATCATTTATCCTCAATTTTTTATACTAATATATCGAAGACAGACTTGATATTGTCAGGCATGCAATGGAATACGCTCCAGGAAACCTTCCTTCCAGTGGTGAGGTGACAAATGAAAAAGAAAATAAAAATGGATTTTGCAATTTAAAACATAGTGTGCTCAGGGAAGAATGCATAGCAAGCTATAATGTGATATGATTCATTTCTATATATGCAGGGAAGGATTTTACACAAAAGCTTTATAGGAGTTGTACAGGATATTTAAAGTAACATGAAGCCTATTCTACATAATGGTGCTTGCTTTATCTGTCACAAGCTAGAAGAAAAGTTTAAATACTTGTGCTTGCCCTCTTATCTTTCAGTAAGATGTCGCATTACGCCTCATCCCATTACGCATTTAATCATCCTTTGGACCTGATTATGTGTTTGGAGGGGAAGGTTGGCAGAGAGAGTAAAACAAAATGCACACATGCTTCTCTCACTAAATTGCTGAAGATCTTGTAGATATGATGTAAAGAAATTGCATTTTAGATATCCTCAAAGCTGGTGCAAAAGAAGTCAATGCTTTATGTTGAAAATTTTACATTTTACACTATGAAGGATAGTCTTTTCTTCTAGGTGATCGGTGGTGAGTGGATTTTAATGGTTTGAGCTTCTGTGATGCTCATTAAAGATAAAACATCCAATGTTTCAGATCCTTAGGGTGTTGTCTTAAATGCCAACATGGGTGTTAGAAGGGACAGGGCACTTTTAAAAAGCTAATCTTCATTTAAGTGGTTTTGCAGGGTGAAACGATGAAAATTTGTTGGTTACTGGTGATAGATTCAGTGGCTGCTGGTGTCACCACAGAGTGGCAAAGAATGACTGTAGCTGCCCCTTTCTTTCATCATGCCTCAGGATACAAAGTTGTTCATATTTAGGGCCAGCACAGGGATGCTATCTTCTTCCTTCTGTCAGATCTTCTCAACAGATTAAGAAATCAGGTTTCTGTCAGCAGTATTCAAAGTAATACGTTCCAAATACCTGTTATTTTAGCTTAATTCAGTTCCTGTGTATGAGGAAAGCATCCCAGTTTCCCCAGTAAAGATACAGTGAGGTGATGTTTTGGAGTGCTTATTACCTTTTTTACTGAAAAGCATCCTGCTCAGATGAGTTGACTTCACCTTCCAAAGGCTCCTGCGCTTCCTATGCAGTGTATGAGTCTCTGAGGCCTAGAAAGAAACAGAGCCCAGATCTCCAGCTTTCTATACCTGGGTCTTAATTTTGAGAGCAGAACATATGTTTGTAATCCTCCTAATCTCTACTGACTGGCCCTCAAAACAGAGTATAGATCTTGGGATTAGTGCGAACTGATTTTAGTGTAAATGGTTGGGCCCTATGTTTTTGGAGCATTTCTGCTGAAAATATATTTCACTGATTTCTATTGGTGTGTTTTCATTTGTGGCAGACAGCTATATCTGAATCGATGATTTATTGTTTTGTATTACATTTTTGAGCTGATTTTTCATCATCTGGGTGTAAATAAATTGTGCTGCCAAAGTCAGGAATTGAATTCACAAAGTTTGCATAGCAGTCATAACCAGATGTATCCTCAGATGAATCATTAAGTGTTCAAGGCCAGGTTGGATGGGACTTTGAGCTGCCTGATCTATTGAAAGGTGTCCCTGCCCACGGCAGGGGAGTTGGATTTGGATGACCTTTAAGCTCCCTTCCAACCCAGGCCGTTCCATGATTCTATGATTGTGTTCTTAAAACTAATGACTCCTCAATCTCCGTGCAGGGTGGGAAGTTGTAGGAGACACAACCACCTTTTGTATCCTCCATAACTGTTCATGGACATGCATCAGCTGAGGTGGGCATCCCTAAGTGAGCAAAGCTGTCTCTGCTCTGAGTACAACGAGGCATTTTTCTATACAAGGATTTGAGGCTTGAGATTTTTCTTGAAATATCTCCTAATACTCCAGAGTGTGACACAAGGAAGGGCCCCATGCCATACGGTGCTGGGGGTTCCAGGTTTCCACTTTTCATCTATTGTGTGCTCAAATGACGCAGTGCTAGCTTGTTGTGCTAGTAACCTGGATAGGATAGAAATATAGCACAAGCCAATGCATTTGTTTGCGATGATTGGTTGGGATGTGTTCTAAATTTCAGCAGTTTGTCAGTAACACGTGATTACTTGTGGGATTGAGTGGACTGCTGGAGCAATTGCAAACTGGTTTCACTATGGTGAAACTGAATTGGTAAAAGAGGAAGTCTTGTAGTGGATGGCATCTTGTGAACTTCATCATGCACAGAACAGGCAATGATTCCTCATTCTGGGGGGAGAAGATGCCATTATTTAAAAAAAAAAGTTCTTAAAAATATAAGGAATATGCTAAATCATAAAATTAAGGAGAAAAAATTGAGCTGAGTGGATGTACACTGCTGTGGAATGGACTAACAATTTATGGAAACATGCTGCAGAGATTAAAATACAAGGGCATATTATTTTTTGGTTAGGGAATACTTGTCTGATCAGAACTGTGTGATGAAGAGCTTTAACTTTTGTAGGTAGATGTTTAGCAGAGTGTGTTTGCTGAAATATCTGTCCTTCACGGCAAAAAGCTCTTTTGTGCCTCGTAAGCCCATGTGGCCTGACAGAGGTAGTTTTGTGTCGATGCTGAGTGATTGCATGCTTTCTGGGTCATTCATGTTAACATTTTGATTATAGTGATGAGTTACAAGGGATGAGCTGCAGAGACTGTTATGTTGCATTAGAATGTTCTAACTCAGATGAAGAAAAAAGACATTTATCTAATCGCAAAGCTTTGAGACAAAGTGAATCACATAAGCAGATGATCTTTAAAGCAAACTTCCTGCTCTGTGTTCTGGTCGTGGTGTCAGCTATTGTCCTAAAATCTTGGTGTCCTTCAGAGTTTGCTGTGTTTTACAGCAGCTGTGATCCCGAAAAGTCTGTATGAAATACTAGGATGGGCTCAATGATGGTAAGGTATGAATCCTTATGAGAGCTCAGTTTCCCCCATAATTCTGTCTTGTGTTGGGAAAATATATGTGATCTGGGAAAGCACACAAATGGAAATTGTGAGGAAGAGAGAGGGGCATAATCCTGCATGGATGAAAGCACTTTGCATTATAACCAGCTCTGTTCTGCCACTTAACCACCACCAGGAGACAAAAGACAAGAGTAAGTGCTCTGCTGTTAAGCCTAAGTGTTATATCTTGATTCTTTTCTGCCCAAAGCACTTCAGACTAAGTGCACAGCTATACATTAGGCTTGAGAATCCCACTCAATTTGGAATTTTTACACCTCAGCGCATCTATACGCTGACTTTATGTCTGTGCTGGATGTCATAGTCACTTCTCTTTGTTGGTCAGTGTACAGAGCTGCATGATCTGCCTCTAAATAAAATTAATTCAGTGTTCCTTTAAAAGCAGTGACAGGTAAAACCCCAGACCTATCTTTGGCCTTCAGTGAATTGTATAAAACCTGAAATAAATCTGCTACCAGTCACACAGGGCAAACTCACCTTCCATGAACTTGATTTTAAAGACTTATCTACCTTGGGGATCGCTGTTGCTCATTCCCTGCCCCTTCTATGCATAGAAGTTTCATTGATCTCAACAGAATTTCTGTGCACTAGGCACTGTCAGGATATACAGCAGAGACCTGTCGTGCAGATAAGAGATGCACAATACGGATTGGAAAGAAAATCTGCATCAGAACATTGCCCACCCAGAACATGCAGTTAGCTTTTTACATGGAGAGTAGCACTGAGCTGAATTTATGTGCAGTGTCATTTCTGTTTCACACCATTTTCAAGCTTCATTCATCTAATACCTCTGTGAATGCTCCAGGTCCCCCTCTGATGCCTTCAGGTGGAGGCTCCCTGTTTAAACATTTGCTAAAATGGGTATCCTGTGGCTGTGAAGCATACATGTATATAGTACAGTCTGAAATTTTGTGTGGAAGAAGAAAAGGGCACTCTGTATGTTTTAGTAGTTATGAGAAGTATTTCTTTGGGGGAGGACTATATTCTGAAGGTAGTATCAGGTACTGGATTGACCTGCAAGCTACTATGTACTCTTCCATTGTCCCACTAGTGCTCTGTGGAATCTTGGAGGGTTAGCTTTGCCACAGAGCAAGTAGATTATGTCTCCCATAGAAAACAAGAAAGTGTAAAAAATAAAAATAGGGCTGTCTAGTTTGCAAACTGGAAAAGAATAAATGGCTCTCTGCTATTATTTCAGCCAAATAGATCCTCTCATACTATGCAAGGCCTCAAGTGTTTTGACCTGATTATTTTATCTCAGCAGGTCAAATTTAGGGGAGAAGCCATTTTCCAGCCATTTTCCTTCCATTATCCTTGTCCATGCACCAAAAATTTTAATAAAGCAAGGGTAGAGGAGCTGTTAAAAATCTTTTCCTTGTTTTAGTGTTAATCTCTCACTCTTCTCTCATATAGGCTTTAGCTCTCATTAAGTTCTTTTTTTTTTTTTTTTAAATTTAAATTGTTTTTATCTCATGTTGCCAACAAATCAATCAGAGGAGCCATCCCTATGAATACAGAACATCCATGGAGGCCAACATTGATTTCTTCTCAGCTGCTTCTTATTATAAAGTTCCCTGGTGTGAGGAAGACGCTAAATAGAAGCTAATAGACATTACATCTCACATACATTTTCACATTCTGAAAAATACAGTTTGGGGATTTTTTTTTTTTCATTGAGAATTTAGCTTTTCTTTCTCCAATTTTTTTTTTTTTTTTTCCAGTGCTAGAGAGTAGAAACTTGCTCAGGTATTGGGAGTTATTCACCCTGAACAACAGAGTGTGATTGCCTTGGAATAATCACTTGCATGCTGGAAATGTTTATATTTCCTGCTGTGTTAATTGGTGTTACTAGTAAAGCCTGCAAGATAGGAATTTCTCAGCTACTAAGAAGTCACTTGCTAGCCAGTCTGATTAATAAAGAAAGTGAATAACAGCCAAGTTATTTTAATCAGATTTTTAGCTTTTCCAGAAAAAAATAAAATTTCCGAAACAAAACCAGACCACTTAGAAACCTGCCACTTTTTCTTATTGACACCAGCCTGTTGTGCATAAATTTGTGAACTGCAATGACATGAATGGCCAGTGTTGTGTAAAGGCAGCTGCATGAAGATGAGAAAACCCAGGATAACACAAGCAGACCTGACGTTCCCTTGTTGACAGAGAAGGTGGACTTCTCCTCTAATGTCATTGTAAAAAAGTGTCCCAAGTCAAACTCAAAACCCCCAGCTTACCCCTTTCCCCAAAGAGTGCTCCTTGGCTGGGTGTTCTGCCTCCAGTGATTGTTACTGGGGGTTGTAAGGGTTAAGCATCTCCTTCCACTCCCACAGTTACACTTTCCCATTGCCTCCTCTGACAGCTGGAGGCCAGAGACGCCCTATATGACAGAAGAGTCCTAATGGGCACAGCTGCCTCTCCTGGTTCAAATTTTGTGAAAATAGGAAAAAAAACCCTGTCCTCCATGGAGCAGAGCTGTTGACTCAAAACCTTTGCCCTCTGCAGCTGGAATGCTTGCTGCAGGTTCCTCTCCAGCATCTTCTTTAATTCAAAGAGCCAGAGTAGGCTTGTGAATGTGAAGACAGCTTTTACAGCATCACAGAATGGGTCAGGTTTGAAGGGACCACAGTGGGGTCACCTGGTCCAACCTCCCTGCTCAAGCAGGGCCATCCCAGAGCACGTGGCACAGGATTTTTTCCAGGCAGTTCTTGAATATCTCCAGTGAAGGAGACTTCCACAGCCTCTTTGGACAATCTGTTCCAGTGCTTGGTCCCCTGCAGAGTAAAGAAGTTCTTCCTTATATTCAGGTGGAACTTCCTGTGCATCAGATTCTGCTCATTGCCTCTTGTCCTATCCTGGGCACCACCAAGATGAGCCTGGCTCCATCCTCTTGGCACCCCCACTTTAGATACTTACAGACATTGATGGGGTCCCCTCTCAGTCATCTCTTCTTGAGACTTAACAGGCCCAACTCTCTGAGATTTTTCTCATAAGAGAGGTGCTCCAGTCCTTTAATCATCTTTGTTAACCACTGGATTTGCTCCAGGAGCTCCATGTCTCTCTGAGCCCAGAACTGGATGCATGACTTCAGATGCTGCCTGAAAGAGGTCTCTTCACTTTTTTTCCTCTCTCAATTCTTATGCTGAAGATAATTAGTTGTGTTGATTAAACACCAGAATCAAACCTGCTGGGTCTAAAAGTCTATTTGAAAGTTTTAAGAGGGATTTTTTTGTTTTCTTTTTTTATCCCACCTTAATGCTATCAAGTGGCTACTTCTCTAAACAGACTCTCTGTAGGCTGTTGGCCTCTGTTAAAACACCTATATATGGTGTTTTACCATGATTAAGAACAACTAAGTATTCTTCAGATGACTACAGCTTTGGAATTTAAATTTAAATTGCTTCTAGGAGAAACAAATCAAACTTGCATTGCAGACCTACCAAAAATACATTAATATATATTAACCTAAAAGTTCTTGGTGGAATAAATTGAGAGATTCAGTAGTGCTTCTTTCAGCAGTGTCATATCCAGAGACATTTAAATTCATTTTGATTTTAAATTGAGTTTCTTTCTGAATTCCAGGCCAGACCAGCATTTCTCAGCATACTTAATGAAAACATCTGCTATGCTGGCCTGGTGTGATATGCAAGTAAGTGAATGGCTAAGAGAAGTAAGGGACTGAAGACAATAACTAAGCCCAGGATGTTGATCAAATATGAGTGTCTTCTGTAGGTAGAGAAAATGGGGTGATGGTAATTTCTGTCATTATTTTTGTCTTTCACCCATCCATGTGGTGAGGACAGTTTTCACAGACAAGGCAAAAAGAGAGACTGGAGTCTTAATCAAATTCTTCGTAATTAGGTTCCCTTTTTTGTTTTACACAACAAAGAAGGTGGAAAGGAATCCTCTCTGACCTCTCATTCACATTTGTCCATCACTGTGTCAGAAATAAGACCTGTTAAGCTAAAGGATAAATTAATCTAATAGAAACATAACACAAAGAAGAGGATGTCCTTGTGCATAAGCAGCTTCAGTTGATATTAAAGAGAGCTGATACAAATACACACTCTCACCAACATAAAAGTGCACATACATTTAATGTATAAGATCAAGGTTCATTTTCCTTTTGGCTTTGGAGAAGGAATTCTGTTTACAGTAGGGCAGTGACATAATACTGCAGCATAAGTTGCCCTTTGCATTGATTCAAATCAATGACATCAACTCCTACCATGTCATCAACAAGCAGCCAAGAAATTTTGCTTTTTTGATCAGAATCACTAACTCCCATATGTAAAGTACTATTGCCTACTTTCTTAGCTGATTTTATGATTAAACTGTCCTTTTTTCTTTATCTTTTCTACATGTTTTTACTGTGATCAGTATATTAAGTATATTGTTGTTTTTATAGTATCGCTAGCCAGATTAGAAAAGATCAAATCTCACTCCCTTTTGGTAAGCACTTCTATGAGTAGGAATTCTAATCTTCAGGCTCAAGAGCCTGAAATTAGCCACTAGAAGCTGGATGTACAAGCTTGCATCTCACTACATCACCTGGTCTCCGCTCACAGTTAACGGAAGGAAATAGACATTTTCAATTCGTGTTTCATCTTGTCCTGAAATTGGTTATATGTCCCAAGTTGCAAGTCTGCTCTTTTATCTCTTAATTGATTATAGAGCAATCTCAGGAGGAGCAGCTCACATGAAGAGATCTGTAATGTCCATATCTGTTTTAAGGCGAAACAATTCCTCCAGAAAAGCAGAAGTTCAGTACCATGAGGGGGTCTTGCTTAGAAACCATAGATCTGATGTCAGAGGGTTTCTTCATTTGTGGTTCCACCATTTGCTCTGTATGCTCAGTTCCTTGTGCTGCATTTTCCCTGCCTCTGGTGAGAGGACACGTACCCTAACAGGGTTTTCACCCAGTGAGTATGTATATAAATTTCACAGGAAACGTGACATTACTAGGAGAAAAATATAACAGTTGTCCCTAGTAAAACCTGCTGAGTTTGTTTTATTTAGGCAGACTCCAGAAGAAGAAAATAGCTCCCATCTCTGTCATGTTAGATGTTGCTTAGAGAAATCGTCCTGAGAAGCCCCATGAATTCTACTTTATAGAAAATGAGCTCTGATTGTACCTACAGTAAGTATTGGGCTGGAGGTTTAAGTGCGTTTCTCTTCAACAGAGCAAGAGGAAGAGCAGTTTAGGTTTTGCCAGGTCTCTTAAGAAGAGATTTGTAAAGGTCTTAACCTGTCAGCGAGAGAGAAAAGTAACTTGTTCAACGTTAAAGCTAAATATTGAATGCAGTAAAATATAAAAAATTACATGAACTGTGGATGGAACTGCACAATCTTTTATTAGGGACTTGGATGTAATGACTCTCTCTTACAGTTCATTTTGGCAGAGAGATGAGACTCCCCTATCTCCTCCCTCAGAAAGCCAGTTTGCAAATCAGCACACTGAGCGTAGTCTGGTATCACAAGTCATAATAAAACATGTGATAACACAGCATGCTTGGCTTGAAGTTGGTTATTTATCTGTAATAAACTTTCTTTACTTTGTGCTGTGCGCACAAAAACCTTGTACTGAGTTGTAATGTGCCACTGTGGTAATAGTGATTGATTCACCAGATGCTGTACTGTAGGTAGTGCCAGTTACCAGTGTCAAATCAATAAATACTGGGTTACCCCTCCTGCAGAAGGTGAAGTAAAGGAATATTCAGGGTTATTATAACATATGCAAGATTTCATCATTTAAGTAGAAAACCAAAACAGTATTTAGCAGCTTGGCTTAAAATGAAAAGGACAAGAGCAGATCGCAGCCTCGTTTTTAAACAAACTGACTTTTTAATACTAACATTGAATGTATGGGCTTCAAAGAATTTTGGCTCTAGCCTCATTGTTCTTTTGCAGTTCTCAAAAGCATGCTGCAAGCAGAAATAAACACCTGCATAGACTTTTTTGGTGTTAATATCTTTGCAAACATAGCAGTCGTGCTATAGTGTGGTAAGATGCGTCAATTTAGAGGAGTTAACAAAAAAAAGACCAAGGAGTGTTTATGTGGAATATGTGTTTTTTTCAATTCATTTATGTGCAAATGTGCTATTCAAAGGCTCTATGTGTTTCTCATTATATTGTCTCCCTAATTTAGAGTGTACTCTATGTGGCATGGATATTATATTGGTATTTTTCAAGGCAGTGTGCACACACTGCTACCACCAGTTTTAGTGATAATTGAATAATCACATACTGAGTATTTTCTTATTTCTGTGATTCTTTCTATGCAGATGTGACACTAGTAGTTGACTACTGAATCATTCTGAATTTTGGTGGTCAGATATATGAACGTGGGATTTAAGTGTGTGCAATGAATGTGTGTACTAACTTTGCTTTTGTTGTTTCCAGAGGGAATAGCAAACAGTTCTTTGTTCAACTTTAATTTTAAAGTTAGTCCCAAAGTGCCAAAAGAATGGAAAAAACATTTTGTAAAATGTTTCATAACTTATTTTTTTAATTTCATATGGTCAGTTAAAACACAGATTCAGTGTTTTCATATCCAAAAGCTGTACAGCACAATGTATTGCAGATACATAAAAGTGAAATGTTTTGATGAAAAAAAAATGGGAACAAGTAAAAGAACTATCTTGGGTGAAAATGGTAAGAGAAAGAATTCACAAAGAAAGTGTCAACAGCAACAATGCTGAACTCCAGCTACTTTGATCTAATTTTCGTTTTGTCACTCAAAGCAGGAGAAGTTGAAGTCAAAGTTGAATATCTCTAGACAAGGGCACAAGTTGCAGAACTCAGGAAGAGTTGCCAGCCTCTAAAAGAAGTGCTGATTTTTTTCCCCCCCTTTAAAAATGAGAAGGAAACTTTTAAGTTGAAATGACAAAGAAAACGTAGAACAAGGACAGAAAATTTGAAAACAAACAGAAAACTTGGAACCAGACAAAAGTACAGTATTTTATTTTATTCCAAAGTATTTGTTTTTCTGTCCAAAGGGATGTGATTTTGTAGCATTTCTCTCCTGAATGAAAATCACAAAAATTTCCTTCCTTGTGATCAAACAATGAAACCTCATATATTTCAATGGTCCTGAATGTGAGTTTGAACTAACTTTCATTTGGAATTTAACACCTTTTTCTTTGTCCATCTTTCCTGTAAAATGTGCGTAGTTTCTCTTTTAGTTTGTGTTTTATGTATCTAGAATGTAGAAGCATCTGAAAATCCTTGTCATGGTTCTTCTCCTGGTGGTCCATCCTTAAAACTCTGTTTGCAAAGTCTCTATCTACTACCAGAAAACTGACGAGTTACGTTATTTGTGCATAGAGGACAGTGCCAAATATTACCTTATGAGTCTTCTGTTTCTAATTTTTTACTTCAGCAGTAAACGCTTTGTTTGTTCCTTGTAGGGAAGCTAATACCATAAACTACCTTGTGTTCCAGTAATTCAAGCCCATAACAATGGTGAGGGTGATGACAGGATGTTCAGCCCACTATGCCATGTAATTATAGGAATAAATGGTCAATTCAGGCCTTTAGGGTGGTTTTCTTCTTTTTGCTGTTGTTTTTTCTTTGCATTATTCTGTGAGTGTAATTAGGGTTATTGAAACATGAAGAAATTTTTAGTCAAGATTTTTACTTTTGAGTCATTGGGTGTTGCAATACTCAAGTCAACCAATTAGGTAGTCAAGAAGTGCAATGGAAAATACAATGTCACCAAATATGAACTCATTCAGTGCAATAGGGAAAACTGGACTGGTAAGGAATTTGATCAGAAGAATATTCAATGAGAGCTGATATGAAATGCAGTAGAGACAGGCTGTAAGGATAAAGGATCGTTCTGTTAATTTACCATGTGAAAGAGTATTGAAGAGCCCAGAATCTTCAAATATCTCACTCAGGAGAAATGGAGGAGGGAGTCAGAAGAGAGCATTGTTATGAATATCTCAATTTTTTGTTTTATGCTTTGAGTTTTGTAAAATATATGCATTTTCATGGTACACCAAAAATTAGAAGTTTTATTGTATCTAGATCTGCACTTATGTTCTGGCTATGTCTAAAATGAAGCATGCATATTTCAGAGAGCATGTACTTTGGAAATGAGACCAGTACTGGCAAATATCCTAAGCTGTATTCTTGATTCCTTGCTTATTCTCAGTCCTGTGTTTGCATCCTTGCTAAACAAGGAGGAAAAAATTAAAATGGCAACTGTTGGAGGTGAGGAATGGTGGAACTGTTGTACAAGTTACCTTGCACACACCTTATTTTTGAAATACAAATTTTAAATGAAGTAGCAGATGACATTATGTAAATTCATTCTTCTATCAGCAATTTTTGCCAAGTAATGAAAACATAGTCAGAATGGTGCTTGGTGGATTTGCATAATTGTGCATCTGAAAGACTTAAGTGGTAATAACCATTGTTAAATTACTTAGTAATATCATTTTTTCTAATTCAAACTAAAGTTTCAACAACTACTAATTGAAGGGAATTAACTAGGCATGACTATTAAAAAGAAACACAACCCATTGTCAATTTGATCTTAAAACTTAAATCGTATGATTTCCCTTTTTTAATTTTTCTGGCTTCCTGCTTGTCACCCTTAACTTATGGAGTTCCTGGGGCCAATGTTCTCATGTTCATGTTGATCATCAGAAAAGCCACATTAACTCTTAGGCGAAGATCTAATGAGATGCAGCTTGCAGAAAATAATTTTTAGCCATGTGTTTTGATGGGATTGGACATGAAGAATGCATTGTAGTGATGTTGCAGCAAGATTGTTATTAGCAGACTGAATAAACCCCTGGGATTCTCTCATATGGACTGAGTGGGAACACTTTACCTCATGTGGTAGTCCTGTACCTCTGAACATATATTTTCTTCAGGATGCCTCCTTAATTTTGAAGGAACTGGGAAAACTGTAGGAAAAAAAAGAAGGTAGGTTTAGAGGAAGGAGCCATGCATGGTGTCACTATGCCTGAATCATCTGTCAGACACCTGGCACAGTAAATTGAAACAGCCTCCCTTGGGGTGGACCTTTTGTCATTTTAAGCTCCTTTTGTTTAATACAAAAATGCAAGAAAGGCAAATACTGAGAATGTTGCTACTGGCGGCTCGTTGAGATCCATGTTGTGGAAGTCCATTCATATAAATGAATGCAGGCCACTTCAAATGATAAGAGTTCAGATAGGTCAGAAGCCATAGCAATTGCATTATGTATGGAGAGGCCTTACAGACAAATAAATCTCCTGCGTGTCATATGCTAACAAAAATAATAGATGTTGCATTTGGGAAAGAGAGGACCAAGAAGCAGAAGATTAATAATGAAAAAAAAGCAGCTGGATAAACTTTGGGCTGCTTGAAAAGCATATTTGCAGTAAGGTTTTCTTTCTCAAAAATTTTTCATACAAAATCTGTAGTTTTCTTTCTGACAGGAATTTTCAGTTTCTGAGTATAACTTGCATATATTCTGTAGAATGGTCAGTAGGGAAGAACTGTAGCCATCCCAACATGTGGCAAAAAATTGTTTCTTGAAATCTAGATTCCTTCAGAACCTCAGACCGCAAAGGCAGGAGCTGCGTGAGTGTGCCGTGAACGTGTGCAAAGGAGGAGAAATCACTCTGTGTCCTCTTACCAGCATTTATTATTTTAGGAAGTTGAGTGGCTAAAGCAGAAGATGGCAAAAGTTTTAGAGCCGTGTTGAGATGTGTGCTCTGCATGATTCTAGTTAATTATTCCAATCACATAGCACAGGTTATGTATTTATGAAATATCCCGGCAGACACGGCAATTGAGTTAAACCTATTAACAGTGAATCTTGCAAGAATCCCTACAGCTTCCCATCGCTCAGTATCAGGCATTAAGATTGAATGTAGGCATCAACATAGAAGATTACAGTCTCTGTAGAACCGACCCCAGAGAATGGAGACAGGCAAGTCATCATCAGCCACAGAATCCTTCTGCTCAGGATAATTGCCTATTTGCTCTATTCCTTGAGCTTAGATCTCCTGCACATCTAGTTAGAACCTGCAGAATTAATATCAGGTTTCCTGTCACCTCACTCATTACTTTTGTCAGTGCAATTCAAGGAGAAGCATCAAAAACATGTTTTTGGGGGGCTATTTCTTAAGAACTTCAGTTTTTTCTTTTTTGTTTAAATAGAAACCTGTCTGTTAGCATGTCAGGTTATTTCTTTTGGCTACACTGGAAAGGACATCTGAATAAATTGCGATTTTACAATACAGGTATCATTGCTTGGAGATCATTATTGTGTTATCCTTTCTAACCAGAGCCACACCTTGGGGGAAAAAAAAAAAAAAAAGAGTCTTTAGAATGGGAAAAATAGGTTAAATAGCAGATTGGATGTGTTCTCTTTAGACTTCTCTTTCAGAAGACTTCTGCTGTTCCGAGTCTTAGAGCATGGGAGCAATCTTTTGAATAATATAGCAATACAAAAATGCATTTATTTAATGTAGTTCTAGAAAATCTCGGCAGGTCTCTGTAAAGAATGATGATATACAGATGGCATGTTGAGAATCTTCATTGGAAAAAAAGTTATGTCTCCCTCCTAGTCACATAGGATTCCAACAAAGGATACAAAAGGCTATTGTCCTTTAAACTTTTAAGTAATTTTCTTTAGAAAGATGACCTGCATTTTCATACATTTATGAATGGAGTGGTGGGTGGACCTGGAGTGTTGTAAGACCAATAATCACAAGGTCCCGCTGACTTCAACAGATTTATATTGGCTGAGGAAAACTAAAAAAGCACTGTAATTCTTCATACAGATAAAATTTGAGTAAATGAGTACAATCCCAAAGATACACTCAGAACAATTGCTACTACAATCTGCTTTGTTCTAAAGGATGTAAATGCTGTTATAGCAAATAAACTACTGGACTTTGTTAGTCATTGCCACTGCAATTAGTGAGTGTACTGGAATTCTTACTACTTCTCTTCCCTTAACACTGAGATTTTTTCATTGTTTTGTGCAGACTCATATATGTCCCTGAAGTTTTAGCTGTTATTTCCTCTTCTGTGCTATAAGAGTGTAAAATATATAATTTTCATTTCTTAATGATTATCTCTGTGATCTCTCTAATCAATAATCAGCTAATAAATCCTTGCAGTACAGTAACAATGCCGGCTAGTAACTTGACAGAAAAGCATGTGTTCTTATGCTGAACTCTTTTGTGTTGTCCTCACTTAACTGTTTTCATGTAGCAGAATTTTTTAAAGGTTAACATATAGAAAATGATTATTAATTTCCATCATAATTTTGGAACCTTCTTGGAGAGAATGTGCATGAAGGAGCTCAACATGAAAATGAAAAGTTAAAAATATGGGTTGATTTTGCTTCTCTGCTATCATTGATCTTGGCTTTGTCATTGTTTTAAAATATCATTCTGTGTGTTATTAAAGTGAGGAAGCTTCAGATCATGCAAAAATCTTCTGGAAAACAGATTTTATATCAGAATTGGAAATAAAATGAAAAGTAATGAGAAAAGAAATTAGGTTAAAAGGCCAGAAAACCCATTAGAAACTGTATGTTTGTGTATTATCTAGCAAATCAAATGTCAGGGGAAGACATTTGTGAAATAATTATCAATCATTTAAAACAAAAAGGAAGCAAACAACAGAAGCCTTCATTTTTATATTTCAGAGACTAAATCTAGGCTGCTAAATCCATCAATAAAGCAATTACATGGCATTATTCTGATTTTAAAAGACAGTTGCACTGTCAGAAGCTTTCCTGGGAAACTTCCCCACCCAAACATCGTTTCCTGTTCAGAGGTAGAACGCTGTTGTTGAAGTGAGGGGTTTCACTTCACACACGAAGAAGAGACCATTGAAATGGTGTCCACCAGAGTTGGCAGAGCCATAGTATGAAAGCTGAACAATGTTGAGAGTAAATGTGGAGTGAGACCTGGAGACAGACGTAGGCCTTGCCAACAGGAAACTTGGCTTTGCAGAAAGAATATTAGCAAGCGTCAGTAAATGCCAGGAACAAAATGAATGTTCTGTTTTCCCTTCAAGTTTCTCTTGTGATTTAGTTTTCTGCATGCTGTTTTCCAAGACCCTACTGTCTTGAATTGTGTCTTTAGTTATGCCTTACACTGTTTGACATTGGGACATAGTAGGAAAATCCCAGAGGTTTGTGAAGGTAGGTAAATTTGGCATAATCAACTGCACCTTGCTGTTCTTGAAATCAGGCTTCAAAATGCCTTGAATATAAAGAGGGACAAGTCTATATTTAATTACAGAAAGTTTTATTAAGTACGGACTTGACTTCTCTCTGTCTTTGCAATAGCATCGTCTTTGACTTCATACAAAGGTGACAGGGACATGAGCACAACCTCTTAGGTGACATTGCCCTCTAGGGATATAGATAGGAGTGTGAGCCTGGAACAGCTAAATATTACAGTGAATAAACAGGTTTGTTGGGAGCTTTGGATAGCTGCACTTTGACTGTTCTGTATTTGATAACTTTCCACAGATACCTGATAATATAGATATGTTATGTACAAACGCGTAGGGAAATGTGTGTGTCTATAATTGCATCCAGTCCTTATTATCATTAAAAGCTCAATTTGAAAGACCACTGTAGATCAGGCTGCCTTCTTTCGTGAGCTGATGGTGGCATTGCAAACTTGGATTGGGAAAAGAGATTTTTCCTGACACAGAGCGAAGTGGGAAATGAGGCTGAGAAAATAGGGTATCTATGCAGAACTGTTTGAGAAGGGTTAACTTGTGAATAAATACTGCACAGCAACTCAGGAGAGCTGTACTCAGTGACTGTGTGACACTGGACAACTTGCATTATCCCCATGCTGCATCTCATCTCTTGGTGAAGCAAAGGAATTACTTCACTGCCTACTGGGAGAATGAAATCATTCATGCTTGTAAGGTGTTTGCAAACAAAGTTAGTGATAAGCACCATAAAAACCCCCACCTTATTTAGTATGCAAAAAGTGGCAGCAGGAGTTACCTTGAAGGAGCATGGCATGACGCAGCTTGAGAATTACATAGGCATGCTCGTACCCTAATCCTGCAGCACTAGTACATGTTGCATAACATAAATATGAATAGTTCCATTTTTATGAGAAGACTCTCCTACAAGGGTATTACAAAGCAGGAATAAGAGATACAGGATTAAACTGGAATAATTCTATGTTCATTGTATATGCTATGTAAACACAGTAAAAGCTGATAATAAAAGCAAGCTAGCTTGGTCCAAGTTGACCATTTCAAATAAATACATTTTTCTTCTGGTATTGTAAAGCAAATCTTCCTGGAGCAAACATGCAACGTTATTCTGGTTTGGCACATAGGCACCCTTTAAGCAAAAGCTTTTGCCTAGATATGCTTTCATCTTAGCTTATCCACAAGCAAAAGCAGTCTGTTGCAAACAGGCTGGGCTGAGGCCTGGGTCACTGTGATTGCATCTGATGTCACATGTGCTTGTATTTCAATCCAGGTAATGTATGCTGTCCAGGCTGGTTAAAATCCCCATGCACATACCATGTAGCCAAACAGTAAGTTTCCAGGAAATCTCATGTGACTCTGTCCCTCTGAATGCACAGTGCAATAGATCCACATTAATCACATGGCACATGTCCAAGTCATCCAGTTCTCAGGGCACCTCAGACAGAGGTGGAGACAAAGAAACCTTACATTTTCCATCTCCTGTTCCACCACCAAGTCCATGCTGGCCTATTTAATGCAGCTTCCTCCACCCTTGCCATAGAGTCTAAGAGTCACTGGTTATCAGTATTAGGAGCTTGTCCTTCTCAATTCGGAGCTGAGCTTTAGAGCCTGAGACTTTGTTCTCCCCACTGGTAACAACCCAAGAAGCAGAACTGCACTGCAGAGGAACAACAAATGTGGCTTACTGGCAGCTCTTTTAACCATTGGTTGTAACTCCTTTTAGGATCATCAAACAGAATCCCAATGCTGAAAAAAATCTAGGGTTCCATTTTTCCTCTCCTCAACACTTCTATTAAGGGTATAAAAGCACTTTCTTACATGGTTTATTGTTACAATCAAGTCATGTAAGGCAGTACAGTATTCTACTGCTGTGTTAATTCAGTAGCATTAATACTGACATCAGTCTGCTGTGGTTCATTAGCTGGAAATTTTATTTGTGTGCAGATCCTAGATGAAATATTTGGAGAACATTTAATAATTTTGGGTAGTATTCATATTTTCATTACTCAGTCTTTGCCTCCCCCTTCATTTAAAAATCCTTGTTCCTCTTCTGACCATACTCAGGACTGGGATTTTTTCCTCTGTCACTGGTTCTGTATCAGAAAGCATTCTCAAAAAAAGGTTTTTTCCCTCTTACTTCAGTTTGCTTGTCTCTCCCCAGGTTGCAAGGTTCAGTACTAACCTGTCTTTTCATGACAGGAGAAAGCCACAAGGTCTCTGCTAGGCCTGTCACACTCCTCCAAGTAGAAAAGCTGTTGCCCTTTAATTCTTACTCTGCTGTGTTGTCTTCAAGTTTTATTAGCAACCTGTTCTAGACTTTGTTCTCTGTCTCCAGGGAAATACTACATTGTAAGCAATAAAGCTGGCAAAAAGAAAAAAAGAAAAAAGAAAGGAAACTGAGAGCCAGATTAGCATCTCTCTTAACAGTAGAGTGAAAAATACGCTCATGTTTGCAATGAACTTTTCTTAAGCTGGTGGAAATTACAACCCAGAGGTCATACACTTAGTCACTGGCAGCAGAATGTTGTCACTCCCTGCTGGCTGATTCATGAAATAATTTGCTGTGAAGAAAATTGCTGTTTCCCATCGGCTGGAAACGGCTTTTGTCAGACCAGACTTTGGTACTGCTGTTGAGCTGCAATCATGCTTTGAATAGAGCTGCACACAGACTCATCATGCCAGCATGGCTGCATCCACGTGCCTGTAAACCAAAGAAGGATCCCACTCAAATGGGGACAAAATCTTAAATAATGATGGGTTTTGGTGTAAGCAACTATTACTATTTCTCATAATGTAATTTATCTGGAAGAGAGGTCCTTGCTTTTTCATCTTTCACATAGTCATCTCTAATTAATAATAATCATTCTGTGGCATGTTAAGTGTTGGCTCATCTATAGAGTTTTGAGATAAGCTTTTGAATTTACTTTGATAACCTTGAATAGCTTGGTATTTTTTTGTAGAGGAGACTCAGTAGTCTCCCCCAGCTTCTTTAGTGATTTGATACCAAACAATTTCCCTGAGACCATCCACAGCCTTAGTGGGTTCCTCATAATGCAACAGAACAGGTCTTCCTTTTCTGTTTTCAGACAAAACTGCATCTTTTATAAACTTGTGTCATTCTGTTTGCTATAGGCAGTGACATTTAAGCAGCCATTTCAGTTAGAATTTTCTGCTTGCTGCAGTCTTTGTGAAGGCCCCTGTTGTCATCCAGAAATGGAGGACATGAGTTGCATTTGCTTTTCTGTGAAGCTAGAACATTTTCAAGGGCAATTCAGAAACATTCCTCTCCCTTCTTTTCCTTTTTTTCGGTTCACTTTCTTAAAGCGTTTTTCTTTGCATATTTCTATACCTTTTTTTTCCTTTTTACCTATTCTTCCTTGTTGTGCTTGGCTCTCTCCTGTTCTGATTATTCCAGTATTTTTAACTGAAAGAGAAGAGGGCTGATTTTTTACTCTGCCAATCTTAGCACTGGAATCCTACTTTTTTTTTTGTAATGTTTGGGATCATGGCGAAGTAGGATCTAGTATGACCTTCATGCAGTCTCTGAGACATGTATTGCAGAGTTAAAATTAGTCTGTCTCTCAGTCTCCAATATGTAAGTTTGCTTCCTTGTCTACCCTCAGCTGAGAGCTCTGCAATTGAAAATTTCAGAAGGGTTTAGTGTTATCTGTTTAATATTCTAGGATATTGTCTCAGATGATAATAAGAGATTTTTAAGCTGCAAGGGATAGAATTTTCCTTATGTCATAGCACATTAGATTTAGTGTTGGTATCATCAACACATTTTGAAAAGAGCTAAGAAGTATGAGTAAGATCTTCCATTGTCTTGGGAAAAGATTATAATTTCACTTTTTTGTCTTTCCCTTGGATAAAGTGTCATCATAAATAGGTGACTTAGTGGAAAATTCCCAGTGAATCCACTGTTCAATTTTCTGTCATGGAAACCACAGGTACAATTGTGCCTTGAAGGCAGAGGCTTACTTCAAGCTGGTGCAAAGCCTCCATGTCCTGACAGGAGCTCCAGGTGGTCGTGTGCTACAGGGCCTTTCTGCCTTCTTGCCCTTCAAGGAAATGGGAGTTACTGACCTTTTTTTTTCCAAGATCTTATCTTCCTTTTCTAGCACATAAGTGCCTCTGCCACATTTGCTCCCTACCTTCAGGTACTTGCTGAGGGGAGCAGTAGCCATTCAGCACAGTTACTACCCAAAAAAGTATGTCTTTCACACTCAGGGCTTGGAAGTTGCCATGAGGAGCAGCCAGTGCATCAGACTGGAGCTGCAAGGGGCATTGGTATGTCCCATGGGTGCGGTATAGTCTGCAGTTCTTGTTCGGAGCTGCTGCTCGCCCCTTCTTCTGGGGAGAAAAAGGTAAGGGGTATCAGCATCCTTACTTAAGTATTGTTTCCAAAGTATTCCCTTCCTCCCTTTGGGCCAATTTACAGGAGAAGATGGTGAGAGCACACAGAGAGGTTTTGTGGTACACAGATTATTCTGTCCAAGGTGTTTAGTGTGACTTGGTTTTTCTCTACCACAACAAAATGAAATCCTGCCTTTAAGAATCAGTCAGTCGCTGTTTTGTAAATGCTTTCTGCTTTGGAACCTATACCCAGCCCTGGTTTTGTCACAGTCAGGGTCAAATCCACTTTTTAAAGTTATTCTTGCACTGAAGTGAGAAAGTTGGTAATGCTATCTGTTAGCTCCTAGCAAACTCACTTGTTTTAGGGCATACACATTATAACTTTCAGTGAATGCAGAAGAATAAAATGAAAGAAGGACAATAATTTAAAAAAAAATTCCCTTCAGATTCTCCTTCTTTCTCAGACTAATGGCAAATTTATATGGCTGAGCTATGTTTTAGATTATCAGTGGTTGGAGTTTTTGCTGCTGCACCCAGCAGTTCTTATTAGAATGTGTGTTAATTAGAACTGATTTAAATAAAAGGATTTTCACTAGGCAGTCTGAGAAAAAAAGGTCTGAATATTTCTGAATATTTTTCAACTTTTTAACAGATTGATAGCTGGTGAAAAATTAGCTTTATTTTTGCATTTACAGAGGAATATTTCATGCATCCACATTAATCAGTGCTTTTAGGAACAGATTGTTTCAACTCTGATATCAAGAAGGTCATGTTATTTCTTTGACCACACACAGGGCATCTTTACCCAAACCAAATGTTTTTTGATTGCATATATTTTCTACTGCTACTCTTTAACAGGCTGTGAGTAGAGCTGCAAATAATGTTAGCATTATATATATAGCCACTTTCTTATTGCAGTGGCCATTCAAAAAGACACAACAAATGTGTCTTTCCCTAACTGGGGGGAAAAAAAGTATTATTAGAACACGTACATGTGAATTAAATAAGGTAATGGTCAGAACTGAAGCATTTTTTTCCTCATGCGGTGTAACCCTGTGTTGTATAAGCTCTTCTGGACATTAACAGTATACGTGTGTTGGAGTGTAAGCAGGGAATGCCAAAACTCAACCTCAATTATAAAAAAATAAATGTATATCTACAGCAATTATCATTATGCTGGTGGAAAGAAATCATTGTATTGACGTGAGACATTTGTCCTGGTTTCCTTGTTTATACTGAAAACATGTTTGAAGAGTTTTTTTTCTCTCTACTGTTAGTTCTAGCTGTGTCATACAGAGGAATATGTGATGGTAATGTTCTGGTTAATCGAAATAAAGACAAAATAAAAACTAATAAAGAATATAATAAAATTAAATTTAAAATAAATAGATTCCATACTAGATATTAGAGTAGTGCTTAAACAGCTACATTAAATAATCTTTTATGAACAGAATCAGAATTAATTCTTTGTACTGTATAAATTCTAATAATTTTATCTCTGGACTATCAGCGCAGGTAAGTTTTTCTCAGTGGGAATAGCAAAGTCTCTGTGATCAATAATATTTGTTTATGAGAACAGTAAAAATAGATTTTATAGCAGAAGCATAGAGCTATTGTTTTGAGAAGCAGCTTTGGATAAAAGCTTTGCATTTGTTCTTTTCTCCTGAGACTACTAAAGAGAACACTAAAAAGTAAAATGGGTGACCACAGAAGCAAGTAGGGTCACCCATTACCAGGGATTCATTTTATTTCCATTAGAGAGGAACTAGAAAGCATCTCACACTGTTTGTACCTGATTTTCCATTATAAATTACGGTACATGAGATCATTTAAAAATCGCTCAGCCTTTCAGATGAAGCCAACTCTGTTGCTGTTCCTTAATAATTGAACAGTAAGAAATACAAGATCTCCATTTTCATCCAACCAAAGGAACTTACGAGATGGGAGAGGAGAAAAAGGTATATGAAGTACAATCTTCCTCAAAGCTCACAGGGCAGTCTCAGAGGGGGATTTAAAGAGTGGTTTTGGATTCACATTTAAAGGCTCAGGTTTCCTCAGTGAGCTTCTACCTGCAGATTGGAGTCCTGGGGCCCCACACAGCTCATGTATCAACCACAGCCGGTTCAGGAGCACCAGTATGGAGTACATGCACTGAAATCAGGCTGCTACTGGTTTAAAAACATGATACAACTCAGACCTCTCCTCTAGTTCACTGCCTCAGTGCATGAATTTTCAGCTTTAATGCTTCTCTGGAATGAGCAGCAACACAATAAGACAGCAAAACCTCACTGTGTAACTTTTTTTTTCCTGAAAACTGGTTCTGATGACACTTTAGCCATTGTTTCCACTCTCTTTGCATGTTGCTAGTGTGGAAGGATTGCAGCTTGAAGTTTAAAGACCACATAAAACACCAAAAACAAAGTTTGTAAGATATATTCCAGTGTAACTGCTGTCATATTTACTTCCAACGTATTGAAGGTATTGAAAGTGTTCTCATCAACTTCACTGGATATTGGGATCTTGGGTTGGATATTGTTTGCCTGATCTCTCTTAGTTCCTTGTCACAGCCAGCAGAAATGTGTGTCTGTGTGGCAAATCATGCGTGGTCTAGAAATTTACAATGAAAAACACCAAAAATTTTTAAACTATTTTTTTAAATATAGGAATATATTTTAAGTTTGGCTTTTTTTTTTCATTTTATTTGGAGGAATCAAAATGCCCAACATGTAGTCCAATGAGCATCTGATGCAGTAAGTCAGTAGCATAAAAATGGTTCAAGTGACCCTTCTGGTTTTTTTTTTTTCCTTTTAACCATATCAGTCAGAATCCCACACAATAATTAGGACTTGCAAAATCTATACAAAAACATTAAAAATTTTTTTGTTGTTGTTTTGTTTGGTTTGTTTTGAAAAACCGTTCCCAGTTGTCAGCTCTTGTCGATTGGAAGAAACTCTTGATAGGGGACCACTGTATTATCATAAATCTTTATTCTACTGATTATTTGCATAGTTTTCAGAAAAGCTACATAGACTCTTCTTTCTTCAGTGTCTTGCTTAGTTATTCCGGCAAGATAGAAATACAAGGAAGTTGGAGCACATAAGTTCCACACAAAAATTCTTCAGACAGGGGAAGGTGGGTGAGTTTCTTAAGCATTCACCTTTTAACAGTGATGACTGAGCAAGTGAGAGGCTTTCCTTATTTAACATAAATTAATTGTTCAATACTTATTTATTATCTATCTCACAGATAATATGTGATGTGATTTCAATGACTTGTAACAAATGCTCCTCTTCAAAACATGTTATCATCTCGCTTCTTTTGTACATGGCTTTTCCAATGAGGCACAAATCCAAGAGCATCTATCAAAGTAGTTTTTGGAGGAGATATTAACCCAGCTGAATTCCATGTTTTGCCATTAGAATTAGCACATTAAAAGAATGAGCCTGAAATTTCAGTCTACAACAGATCCTGTCTGAAAGGCATAGAAAAAAACACTGGGTCTAAGCAGAGGTGTGTGAAATGATTTCTGCAAACTAATGCACACGTTTAGTTGATTTGGTTGCACAGTCATTCAGTAAGAGGATCTACTCCTTTGCTGGAAAGGCTCTTGGAGAAATTTTAAAACAGCAAAATAAATCACTCCTTCCTTTTCACCCCGTGGTTAAAGGTTGTGAAGAGCTGTCACAGCACTGGGCACAAAGGATGAACTACAGCTGGTATTTTTCAGCGTTAGGCTGGGGACCTCCGAGTGGGCAGAACTTTGCTGTATCATCAAGTTTGAGGAAGCTGATTTCTCTGGCAAAACTCATGGGCCTGAGTCTGCTCTTGCTTACACCTACCTCAAATTTAAATTTGGGTTCAGTAGAGTGGCTTTGGATTCAGTGAGAATGTCTAATTTCTGTGAGCTCTGATTCAGGCCTTTTGTTTAAAATAAAGGCAGGATCCAATGTTAAAGTGCAGCATATTTTATAATTATTTAATAGTTAATCAAGTTAATTAATAAAATTCTTAATTCTGTTCTGGATTTGCTCGCCATGCATTCGTTCCCTCCAACAGAGACCAGCACTAGAATTGTTTGAGAAATGGAGTTTGGTAAAATAAAAATAGACCATCATATTACACCATTTCAGCATGATTTTAATACTGCATCTCAGTTTTGCTATTTTGATTGATTTAACTTCCCATACCATGTTGAAGCATCTGTTTCTATAACCTTTACAACAGTTCCTCCTTATCAGCAGATTGGAATGGAGCACTTAAATAGGCCTGAATCAGGCACTCCCAGTCCACCCTTCTGTTGAAAATTTAAAAAGGAAAGTAGTTTTTAAAAAATAAAAAAACAGACTGTAAAATGAATGTTGCAGTTTCTCATAGAAAGCTGACTCTAGTTTCTGGTCTGCTCTAACAAATATTTATGGACATTTCGGCAACAATATGATTAAGCAGAAGTTTTCCATGTAGTAGCTTGAGTGTTTATATTGATTGCAACAAGATCTGGACCACACTTCCAAGTTGGCATGCTGTTTCTCCAACATACACATATGGTTACCTGTTCCACCTGCTCTAAGTAATTTCTGTTTCATAGGATAGAAGTCCTAACTTTGTGCTTGACACATTATTTCTCTTCTGAGATTTATTTTTCTTTTCTGATATGTTCTTGCTCTTTAGAAATAATTATTATACAAAAAGATGAAAGGATTGCTTCCCATTTCTTAAGACAAAAAGGTGAACAAGAGATAATTACTTAAGCTGTGATACAGTTTATCAAAAGTAAATTGCTTTCTTTTTCTTGCTTACCCAAATAGATGATTGCTGTGTATTTTTTTGCTTTGATACCCTTTCCATTAGCTGTTCCCCCAATTTCTATAATTATATTGTGAAAGTGATGTGTTAGAGAGACTAAAATGCAATGGTAACTCATTGCTTTCATAGTCATCGGTACAAATCGAATTAATATCATGTAGTTCAGTTTAACTGTGAAGTACTGGATAAATCTACCAAGATGGTGAAGGGCCTTGAGGGGAAGCTGAATGAGGAGTGGCTGAGGTCACTTGGTCTGTTCAGCCTGGAGAAGACGAGGCTAAGGGGAGACCTCATTGTTGTTACAGCTTCCTCGTGAGGGGAAGAGGGGCAGGCACTGAGCTCTCCTCTGTAGTGATCAGTGACAGGACCCAAGGGAGTGGCCTGAAGCTGAGTCAGGTGAGGTCTAGGGTGGGTATTAGGAAAAGATTTTTCACCCAGAGGATGGTTGGGCATTGGAACAGGCTCCCCAGGGAAGTGGTCATAGCACCAAGCCTGACAGAGTTCAAGAAGCATTTGGACAACACTCTCAGGTTCGTGGTGGGACTCTTGGCGCTGTTCTGTGCAGGACCAGGAGCTGGACTTTGATAATCCTAATGGGTCCCTTCCAAATCAGGATATTCTAGGATTCTATGACATATGCTGTATATGGCTTGACCTTTTTTGAAAGCTAACTCTTCTATACATTAGGGTCTACCATGTTACATCACATCCTGTATCATGGACTTCTGGGACAAAATCTGTTACTCTGGCCTTTAACAACTCCATGCAGGATAGGATGAAGTGCTTATTGGCCACATTATCTATAGTTCCCTTACTCAGCTAACGCTTTGTCCTTACGTGTCCTTTTCTGTCACGTACTATCTTTTGTAATCCTTCATCTTCATTCCCCAAGAGCAGAATAGCTATGGTTTTGTTTTATAATCTTCCTTGAAGTTCAAGTTTTGTTTATTTATGACTTTGGGATGAAAAAGTATTGCGTGGCAGAACTTTCCTAGAAGCCAGTGGACTCACTGGAGCAGAGAGTGACTCTATTGATGGGGGTCCTGGAACTTCTACATTTTCAAAGCTTACAACAGCAAAATTCATTTTGTAAATAAACTCTGCAGGCTCTGTAAATACCATAGTCCTGCTGGGTACATCCATCTGAGACCAGATATAGAATCAAAACTTAAACTCGCTGTGTCCTGCCTTGCTCTACAGCTTTTGTGTCTTTATGTCTCCCTGTGAAATACTGTTTCTTTACAAAATGGCTTTGATGTTACCATAAGGTGAAGTTTTTCTTAAAGACTACAAATGTTTGATGTGTAGCAGACAAAGAGGTTGGTTCTTACATGGGTGTTTCAATCAGATGTTCTGTGTGATTTGCACATGAAAATGTTACCAAAATACTTAAAATTTGGAAGGCAGTTGGGAATGTAAATAGTTATCAGAGCTTGATCAGTATGAATGCTTGGTCTAATTGTGAACTCAATTATTACTGTGCACAGTTTTTTATTGTGGAGGAGGATTTGCCAAGGCTGAAGAAGAAATTAATCCAACTTTCTCATTAAAACATACTTTGAAAAAGATCATTGATGGTGCACTGACCATTCATTGTCATACCAATGACTTTCTAATTATTTTTCTTCACATTAACAAAATAGAGGTGGCTAAAGACCCACATGAATGTTCACAATGCACATGTTGCTAGGCTGTCTACTGAAAAATGTTATTTTCATTGTTGCGAAAAATGAGAAGAAGAGATTAAACTCTTCCTGACATGCTGAAAAATACTCTGTCTTCAAAAATATTTGTAGTAAAAGCAGCTAAAATGCATAAAAATATCCTGTTACTGCTTTTTGTATAAGTGATTCTTGCCATTGCTGGACAGATGATGCTCTATGACAGTGGGGAACAAGCTTTTCTCAGTAACTCTTAAGACAGTAGAAGTTTCAGAGCACCTGAAATAATGAAAAAGATTCACCAAATGCAAATGACAGCTTTCATCTTCCTTTATGAAGCACATGCTCATGAATATATACATTTTTGCACATGTAGAAGCTCAAGTGTATCTGCCTTCCGATGAATGAAAGAATACGGAAATTATGTATTCAGAATTAGTTAGAAGTTTGCTTTATCTTGTTGAATTCTCCAATTTAATTGAAATTCCCTTCCTGAGCTGGAACATTTCTTAGAGGCTGCCAGATTCGAGAAGGGGGCACTGTTACCCCTTCTCCTTCCTTCTGAAGTTTTTGTGCTATTTAAGTACCAGTGTTGCTTTTGGTGATACTAACAGCCTTTTGGCAGTTCTGTGCTGTTTGTCTGCACAATCTGTCCATCTAAAGTAGCAGAGCATGAGAAGCTGATCTCCTGAGGGAACTCCAACAATATCGACAGGCTTGATTGACATAAAACCAGTCTCTCTCTTTCACCTCCACTGAACTCTTAGAGTAAATTCAGGGCTTGACTGAAGTGAGATAGGGTTTTAGCCATTGACTTCCATGGGAACAGAATTTGAACACTAGCAGCTACTTCCCTCTCCTAAGGCAGCCCTGAATATCTTGGCAAATGCTGTTTAGAAGCACTATCAATTTGATCCCACTTCCTTCTCAGGACTCAAAGCCAAGTTCAGGGCTATTTATGTCTTATTAACTAGAGAAGGCTTTGGCTGGGAACTGCAGCAAGCATTTAAATCTTCGTCTTGAAAAATGGGTTATGGCTTAATGAACCTTGTTCAGGTTAAAGCAGTTATTTATTCCTGATATTTGTGTTTGTTGCTGTCAGGTAGAAGTCA
Organism: Edolisoma coerulescens; assembly: GCA_013397115.1. NCBI lineage: Eukaryota > Metazoa > Chordata > Aves > Passeriformes > Campephagidae > Edolisoma > Edolisoma coerulescens. The sequence goes on from VWZW01002445.1 coordinate 430,842, forward strand.
ATGAAAGAGCAGTGCCTTCTATCTTGAAGAGTTTATCAGGATGGAATAGCCTGAAATTTGTTTCAAGTGAATCAATTCTCACTTTTTGACAGGAAAATAGCAACAGTAGATTTTCCAGATATGCTTCAAAATACCACATATGCTTAAAACTTAGAAGATGTCAAGAACCATTCAAAAAGATCTGCTTATCGCTTCAAAATGTGAACATCTACAGATATCCAAATTACATTTTCTATTAAGTCAGCAGTACAGAAGGTGAGAGAAGAGGCAGAGACACAGGCATTTATTTTCAGTCAGTGTGTTCATACAGAGGAAAAGGAGAAAAGTAAAAATGCAGTCCATAAATTGAAGACTGTCTGCATGGAATGGAAAAGAAAAGAAAGAGAAAAATTTTAAGTATTCCCTTTTTACTTTCCTCCCTGTCTGAAGTATATGGGGTGAAATATACCACTTCTACTGCAACCCATCAATATTACTCATCTAATGTTGATAGTTTGACTAGTTCCTAAATATTTTCTTTTTTGAATTGATAACCAGAGTACCTAATTGTGATCTTTTTCTTGGCTGAATTAAATTTATTCTTTTTAAAGTGCTTTGGAAATTTAACGAAACCATTAAAAAAGAATTCTACTAAGAAATAATTATGCTGGCATGGTGGAATGGGATGTGCTCTTTCTAGTATCTTCTGTTACTCTGTATTTGATCAGTAAGAATGATGGCACTAATGCCAAATGTTTGGGTGCATCCAATCTTGGAAAGCCTAGAGGACCTTTCTTACAAGGCATTTCAAGAAGGCTGAAGTAAACCAAGATTTGAGTTCTTCTGTGGACTTAGAGCAACATCTTTGAGCTCCCAAGACTGTTACATTCTACCTTATATCCTGAAAGAAGAGAGATTATTAATTCAGGGTTTTTTATAAATATATATATAGAGAGAGATTGGTTACCATAATTGTTTCCAAGTGTAAACCATTAGGACCTACACCACTTCAGAGTTATTAAGATAATTTTCTGTCTTGTTTTATGCTACATGCCTGTGTTTAGGGAAGAAAAACCAAAACAAAACCCTGCAAACCCTCAACCCAAAATCATCTTATATGGTCTTCCTGTCAGAACATTTTGTTTTGAACTTTTTACTTCTTTTAATGTTGATCAACACAGACTGACTTTTCCACAGAATTACCCTCAGTTTGTCGTAGAGGACTATAACCTCCCATGCAGAAACTTGCCTGTGTAGAGCATTGTCCTTTTCCACTTTCTTTCCAGCCTCCTGAAAAGTCTATGTAATATTTTTTCACGTTTTTTCTAGATGGGGTTAGTAAAGTTGTTTGGTAGCTCTGTACAATCTCAATCAACTTTAGGAAGCCACTAATTAACAAATATGAGATTGTCAGATGGTAATGCTGGATAGGGGAATTCCGGAAATGGTAACAGCTTCCTATTTGTGGTTGGCTGATATAGAGAGAGAGGATGTGTAGATTTCCTAGCTTGTTAAACCACATCACAGTACATGGGCTAATACCACATGTGTTCATTAGCAGATGATCATGGCATATGTGAATATCCAGTGTGCAGACAGTTTTTGCATGGTCCTCCTTAATGGTATCATATGTTGCTTGGTAGTTGTTCAGTGCTTAAAACAAAAAACTTTTGAAGCTTCATATGTGATGTTTAATAGGTCTTTCTCTAATGCTGGCGTAGCATCTGCTCCTCCCTCACAATCACATCAAAGCTAAGTAACCACTCTGAAATCACGCAGCATCGGGCCACAGAGTAAAACCAGTGAAAGTGCAGGGCAATCAGCCCTGTAAAATCTCTCCATCTGCAGAAAGAATCTCCATAGCCACCTGGATGCTTTTAAACCTTCATTATTTTAAATTTAAAATGGTTGGCTGAGCATTGCTTCTACAAAAATCTGGTACAATAATCGAAGTTGGAGGTGGGGAAGGACCTCTAGGGTCACACAGTCAAGCTTTCTGCCAATAATGGATTGTTCCCTGCAGTTCAGTTTCTAGTGACCTTGGAAATTACTAGCCTGGTAAAATGGTAATGAAAAAACAAAGCTGTTATAGCTTCAGATGTAGCCAAAGTGACACTGTCCCAATGAGAAATTGTGGTTTTGATGTGAGATTCTCTACATGCGTTGTTTCTTGGTTGCAGTCTTTAAGTGATCACAGTTTTAATCTACACTTTCTGACCCATTTTGAATTGGCTATAACCAGGAGGTTGGTGGAGGTTAGCTTGTTTTAATACCACGTGAACTTATCCCTTAACCAGTCATAATTTTCATTACAAAGGAATAAGTCAACAACTTGATTAGCCCCCCTACCCAAACATTTTCTTCAGGTCTCTGCAGTTGTATTCTTTCAACATTTCTAGCCTCCTTGAGACAGGAAATGGGAAGGAAAAAAACCAGATTTCTTGTTTTTTCTATCAAAACTCTTGGTAATTAATTACAGGCTTATCATTCCTGGGAACTCAAAAATTCCTGAAAAGACTCAGATGTGACACATGATTTTTAGATTTCTTTCAACCCGGCAAATATTGGTTTACTTCTCTGCTGATGTAGGCAATAAAGCACAACCCTAACACACACCTGAGTGGGTAGAATTTGGCCTCCCTTTTAAGGATGAAGCAGCAGAGACAAGCTCCCACCAGCAGAGTAATTAGAGTTTTGGTTAAAAAAATATTTTAGGAGGCTGTAAAAGCTGAGTAGATGGGAAAGAGATCCCAAGACACCAAGTTCCCTTCCTGTTGTGCCCGTTTGATGTGTGTTAATTTCTTCTCTAGGGGGCCCCATTGTGGGCTGCCTTTTGGGGCATGCAGTGCTGTGATTATCCTTTCTTCCTGGGACTCTGGCCCCACCTGACTATTGTATTCACACACTCCAGATCTCACTGGGAGAGGAAAAGGGTTTTCTCAGCTGCCAACTTGCTTAAAAGAGGAGTTAAGAGGAAAAGAAAGCTGATTGGACTGGACTTGGCAAAAGTCTCTATTTTATTCTGTTTAGTCAGATTTTTAAAGGACTGGATGCTGAGAAACACCAAAATAGTGAGAACACTTATTCCTTAAACAGGTTCTTGCAAAGTTTTTACAATAAAAACAGAAAGCTGCTTTAGTGAAGCAGTGTTTATCCTTGCACTAATGCTGGTCGTGAATACGTGTCTAACTTAGCTGGAACTAATGCCTGACTATACTGTTCCACTACAGCAACTTAACATTCTGCGTAGGCTGATTATTTTTTCAACAATATTTGCTAAATTCTTTTAAGGGCTGCCAGTATATATTTTTTGAAGCTTAGTTAATAAGAACAGCTGCCAGTGGAGTCAAGGCTAAAAGAGGCAAAAAATATCTGCAGAAGGCAAGATTTTACTTCAAAAGATCAGTATTACAAAGCACTACTGTTGCTGGTATAATCACTTTCTTTGGGGGGGATGCTAATATAGACTGGGTTTCTTGTCTTCACAGCCCCCACTGAGCCTTTGCTGTGCAAATTTGCTGATGGAGGGCAAAAGAAGCGCCAGAATCAAAGCAAATACACACAGAATGGAAGGCCGTGGCCCAGAGAAGGAGAGGTAAGTGCCACGTAGCAATTATTTTCCTGGGGTTTGGCAGAAGTCAGCGACAGACCTGGAGGTCTACCTTTCGGGCTGTGAAGAAATCAGATTGCACAAAAAATGCAATAGTTTCACACAGAAAAAGCTATGTAAGCAGTGGGGAGATGGAGGTTTATGATAATGTGCAGAGTGTAAAGTTACAGGAAAGGAGAATTTCCGAGCTTGGTGTGGAACTGTGCACAGCCTGGTCCCACTGTGAGTGCTCTGCAGGCAGACCTGAGCCGAGGATTCTCTTACTGGTGAGCCATCAGCACCCGAGGTGTACCTTTTACAAACCAAATCAATTTACACTGAAGCAACTCAACGATGTTATTTTCTCCATCTAGTTCCTGTTGGTAAAAAATCCTTGGGAAATATGAGAGCTGTTCCAAAAAAGAAAGATGTACTTACGCATCCAGATGTAGGGTCCATGCAAAAGTTTTCTGAAAGCTTATCTGAGCTGAGTTCTTCATTCTGTTCAAGACAAAGCAATTTACAGTAGCTTCAGCTGCATCATGTATACAAAGTTTTAAAATAAAGTAATCTAATGGTTGCTCTCTGCTCTGCTGCAAGTAGTCTGTTACTGGAGTTTCTTTTCTGTGTTCTTTTACGTGAAGTGACTCCAAATTTGGGTGAAATAAGAAAGGCATTTTTTTGACTTTTCAAGAGTTTGTTTACTGGTTTTGAATTTTATTATAGAGAAAAGACTTGAATAAATAAGGGAGATTTGATCATAGTGCCTTCTTATGTGTGGTGATAGCTATGAAGGCTGAAGGACTTGCAAGTATTTCTATCCTAAACAACTATCCTTTGTGTTTATGATTGAGACTTCAAGGAAAAAAGTATATTGCTCAATTGTGCTCCTCTAGAATACAAGTTGGGGGGGGGGTGTCTTTTGGGGGGGAGGGAATATTGCTATGTTTACTTCAATTTTACAAGGCAAACTAAAAAAAAAAAAAGAAAATGATTTGGTGTTTCTGAGTTACTAGTTTCTAGAGTATTTCTGCTTTTTTGTAACTACTTGATTTTTTTAGCTGTTATTTTCAGACCATTAGTTTATGACATATACACTCTAGCACTATTGGTGAGCTCCTAAAACAAACAGAAAGGCCTTTTGAACGTGTAGAAATTTCTCCCGCCATCCCACGGTTGTTCTACACTGTTCCAACAGCAATGGTCCATTTTTAGCTCTGAGGGGTAAAAACCCCAGTATGGCAGACACATTTGCCAAAGGACATCGCAGAAGTCTCAAAAGACTCATTGCAGTCTCTTATGCTGTATGTCTGAAAAAATGGAGTTGTCTTCTCAGGAGCCATTATGGTTTGTCACATTAGGGATCTACTGAGGAACAAGTGCCCAAGTACTTCAACCAGTAGACTCGGGTCAACATACACAGAGCTTGAAAAACAAAGATCTATATATAGGAGACAATAATAAACCCTCAATAAGGTCAGCAATCCATATTTTAAAGATGTCTAAATCCCTGTTTAAAAAGTAAATACCATCATAGCTATTATCTCCGCTGTTTTATACTTCCTTCAGTTCAAATCAATAAAAAAAGAGAATATAAAGTTAAAGCCAGCAAGCCACCATTATGCCTGTGGCCTCAGGGCATCAGCTTATTGCATCTTGTGTAGTTCATTTGCTGCTAGTGGAATGGTGCCTGTAAAGCCCAGTGACATCCTGGTGACCTAGAGGCAGGGTGTGGCTGGAGTGTTTGTAGTATCAACACTTAAAAACTGATTTTCAGTGCTGGAAGACGTCATTCCTTGTTGTTTATCACAGTCAACTACAGAGCTGTTGTCATGGTATAATGTACAAACATGAAAGGGTTGCAAAGATACAAAGTCAGAGATATTTCAGGCTAGATTTTCTCAGATTTTCTCTGTTTACTAACATCTGGTAAATACCTTGCTGCACTTTGGATATTTACTACTCAGAGCATAAAAGACAAGAATGCTTGTTCTCTTCTAGGGTCCCTCATTTACTGAATTTCTTCCGTACTGTTAATTTTCTTATTTCCAATGTAAAATCTTTCTGTATGATTACTCTTATATTTTATATGCAATAGGGTTTTTCTAACTCTTTGTCCTTTAACAATCTTGTTCTAAAAACGATCCACAGTCCAGTTGTTCTTTAGGTAGCATCACTTGGGTAACCTTCCTACAGTTATTCCTGTCAGTTTTAATTTCTTTTAATTTCTTTTTAAAAGAGCAGGCAGTGAGTAGTGAAAAATAACTGATATATGGCAAGTGTCATAGTTCTGATGACAAATGAGATCTGCAAATATTCCCTACACCTCTGCTTTTTCTTGGTTTCTTCCCCAAAGAAAAGTATTGAAACAGCATCCAAGAGATTACTCCATTAGTATTTCCACCCTGGCCAAATCCTGTGGTATCTAGACCAAGATGTATTTTGGCTATTGTTCAGATAAGCCTTTGCATTCTTGAATACTTTCATGAAGGGCATTTCTAAAACGTCTGAGGTTTAACCAGCATTAGCACTGAGCGTGCATGAGGATTATTTCTCGGAAGGGCAGATCCCAGAGGAATGACGCCAACAGTTCCGTCACTGGCCTCAAACTTGAGCATGCAAAGTAGAGACAAACAGCTGTGCCTGGTACTCTGCTGTAGGGAGGGAATGGCAGGAGATTTAGCGGGGAGGAGCAGGTTTGCTGCAGTGTTACCTCTCTGGTCATGCTGTTCTCAGAGGTTTTGCTCTCTTTTTGAAGAGCTTCTAGGGAATTTTGTAAGACAGGATTTCTTTTTTTTTTTTGTAAAGTTGTCAGGTCATGCTGCAGAGTGCAATAGAAAACCTTATTCCTGTCATACATCTTTGTAGTTTGCTTCATAACCATATAGAAATACTTTGATTGGCTGTTAAATTGATGTCCCTTTTAAAGTCATGTCTTTAGGAATATACTGAATTTCTCTAGGGCTTTTTGGGAGGTCTGGGAGGGTGGGTTTGGTGCTTGGTTACTTGGCTATTTGTGACCAGGGAAGAATGCCAGATCTTGAATACTGCTTTCTAATCCTTACCCTTACACTCTTGTTTGGAGTCTCAGGACATGTTCATCAGATTTACTGAGACATTTAACTGAGTGCTTGTGATGGTTGACCAGTTCTGGACTACAGAGCTGAGAGCTTATATTAGTGATGGCTTTGTATAAGGCTGTCAAATTAGGCATCTAATAGACAGGTGCAATAAATGTACAGTGAAACCTGCAAGTGTTGGAAATATTTGCAGTGAAATTCTGACATAATTTCTGCACTAAGTTCAATAGTTTCTTTTTCGGGCTAGCGTCTCCTCACACTGGTTTAATTAGGCACTCTTAACCTGACAAGATTGTATTGAGATAGTGATAGAGGATAATCATATTCAAATTCTGTCTGTAAAATATTTGATTCAATTTACCTCCAAATTGCATATGACAAATCTAGAGGTGGGTGACATAACTCTCCAAAAATGTTTTAGTCAAAAATGCACCCAGGGAATCAAGTAAATCACAATCAAGTAATCACAAAATGAGATCAGATTGGATTAAAAACTGCAACATAAATTTTGTAACATAATCTGCTATTGCAGATTTAATGAAACTTTGTTTTGATTATTCAGAAATAAAGTCTTTTGAGACGTGTATTTAAGAGCAGGTTTATTTGAAAATTAGCTGGTAGACAGGGACAAATATGCCTAAAGTTTATTACTGTTTACAGTTCTAGAAATTGTAGCTTTTCTACATCTGGTCAGCCCAAAGTGATTAAGGTTTTTTTTAATAGTTACAGTATTTTGAAATCTTTCAAATTTCGTTTGCAAGTTTCTGTAAAATTTGGGCTATTTAAATAGTTGCATTGTCTTGTAAGAGAGTATCACCCTTACAGTATTGGTGCAGGTATCACAAGAGTCAGATGCACCATTGAATGCAATCCCCTTGTCATTGAATTTGGTCTGATGTCTATAATGATATTCAATAATTGTCACTAATAATAATACTTCTATTGATTGCTTTTTTGCTTCTGTAATCTGAGTTACATTTTTTATTTCTAAATAGCCAAGAGGCTACCCTCCTTTCCTTCCCTTTCTTCTCTTCCTCCTTACCCCTTTGTCCTTTGTTTTCTTTCAAGCTCAGTTCATGGAATATCTAAAGAATTAAACATGTTTTTAATTCTTTTAAAAAAATAAAATGACCTGCTAGTTTGGGAATGTTGCTTTTGTAACAGTTTGTCTTTTTATCTGCTACTCACTACAACTTTGCCTAATGCAAACAGCAATTTAGAGAGAAAAACATACTACAGGTAATTTGAGACACTTCCCAAATTTTTTGTAAAGTCAGTACCAGTGAAGGGCTGAAGCAGTGGATCCTGGTGCCAATGGTCCCTTCTTTACCAGCAGATGCATTTAGAAATGATTAGTAGTTCTGTGCCAGGCCTATTTATGACTCAGTCATGGATTGGTTTTATGCTTCCAAGGAGATAGGTACTACTTAATTGTGTTCCATAATCCTGAATGTCTGCGGCAGATGTATTTTGTACCTGGACAAGTAACTTTTCTTTGCTGTGAGAGGCAATTCCAAGTTCTGTTGAGATAAGCAGTAGTACCCTCATATGTAAACAACCCACAAAGACATTTACTATATATATTTAGCGGGCCTGTAAGTTAAACATTGGCACTTTGCATGCTTATTTTCAACAAGAGCTTAGTTTAGCAAAGACAGCTGCTGAACCTGAAGAAAGCCCAAGCAGAAGGAGAAAGAGAAGGGCAAAAGATAATTGACCAGTAAGTGAAAATATCTGGAATAATGACACAAGGTGCTGTCATTTGTGGGCCACATTTTGAAGAGATGCCTCTGTGGCACAAATACCAAAGACTAATTTGGATTCTGAGCTTATAAAGTACATAGAAATATTTTAAACCAATAACCTATGTGAAATCACTGTCACTGCAATCAGGATTTTAAAAGGCCCATGGTTTTGTTAAAACAGAATCAGCAGTGTACCTGTTCTTAGAGATTAGTTTTCTTTGTTTTCATTTTGGCTTCGAATGTCCTTCTCTGGTGAAAAATGTCATGCCGTTTTCCCTGGAGATTTTCCTGTAGCGGGATTTTCCTCCAAATTCTGCTACTACAACAGTGTTTTCTTATGCAGAATAAAGAAATGTTAGAGACAGGGAAAGGACATACCTTTTTTTGCTGTATCTCCAACAGATACCAGGAGTGCTGCAAGCCAACTCACTGTAGCNTCGTTCTCATTTGGTTGTTGGGTTTTTTTTTCAATTTTCGTAGACTTCAGCACTTATATTTTAACTAATCAGATAAACTGAAGTGGGAAGAAAGTGACTCAATCCCAAGAACAGAAGCTGTGTATGTCAGATTTCCATTCCAGTTCTGTAGGACAAAAGGGTTTCTTGTCATTTATTTGGGTATCTGAACTTGTTATTGTGTTTATCAGTGCAGCCTCTGACGTTCTGAGGTTCATGAATCACTTCTCAAGTTTGAAATCAATATTATGTATTTTTCTGTCCACAACCACTGTTTTCCTCAGAATCTGCAGCTGCTTAAGGAGCACACATCACTGGGAAATGCTCCATTTCTTTCATATGCATCCTATATCTAAGAGGTGTCACATTTACATTCTAGATTTCTCCTTCTCTAAAAAAGGAAAGGTGGGGGAGTTTATTCACAATTAAATTCAGAAGTCTTTCTAATAATGTTGAATATTTCTGACAGAACTGCTTAAATAATCAAAGAAAGGAATTCTGCCAAGTTAACTTTACTGGTGACTGAACTTATTTTATTAAATCAGTATTTTGCATTAATCTCATTTGGGTTGATGATTTCTTTCCCCTACTTTCTCGTCTTCCTTCAAAGCGTTTCAATAAGGGTATCTGCTGTCAGGGCACAAGAGATCCTTGTGTTGTGATGCCTGGCAGATATTAGGGATTGAAACAAAACAAGTACAGGAATCTGAGTGTCGAAATTTCAATTGATTCCACTGCAGTAGCCAAGAGCACGCCCTGGGATGGCAGTCCTCCAGTGGGAAAGGGTGAAGGGATGAGTCAGTGGAGATGGAGAAGAGACGCTTATCTTTTAGTCTAACTCCCACATCAGTTCACCACAGAAATCCCTTAAGTCCAAGTGTACAACCTTACCTTTCCAAATATTAGCTTAAGCAGGAGAAATCCAGGGGGAAAACTCCCCACATCCATGGATTTCAACCCTTTTTATTTTGTAGGCCTCTCAAATTTTTTCCAAAGGGACTGTGGTCTCCTGCACCGTACGAGATCCTGCAGTGGCAGCAGCCTTGCCTTGCAGAGGTGCTCCAGTGCTAGGCAGAGGCTGGCCAGGGCAGGTTTGAGGAGATGATGTGAAAGTCTCACCTCTGAAGAGGAGGCGTAGCACATCTCTGTAGCAGATCAATATTATGGTGAATTTTTGCACACAGTGTGCACTGAGAGTAGATGGTGATATGATGGCGAAGTTGTTCATAAAAGCAGCTTCCCAGCAACACAGAAGATGCTGGGCTGCACAGAAGATGCACAGAAGAAATTGGTCATTTATAGGTATTTATGTTTGCTGGAAGACAGATACTGCACTGATAAATGTTGTTTGTGTGAGATGCCAGGGGGGTTGGGTAGAGGAATAATAAACCCACTTTATTTCAGGTGATATTGAAGATCTGCTCATTTATGTTCAAATCATAAGAAAGAGAGGGAAAAAAATAACCAAACCAGAAACAGAACACTTTGTCTTTGCCCATGGAAAAATTTTCATGGTAAAGTGTTGAACAAAAAGCCTTCAAACTTCCTGGGGAAACCCTTGTTTTCCAGAGGCTTTTTGATATTTTCTGCTCTTTATTGAATGAAAGAGCTTAAATTTAAAGACAGGTGCAGACTGAATCTCTTGGTTTTAGGATCTCTTTCACTGATGTCAATAGTTAGAAAACTGCAGCAAAAAATAACAAAAACTTTAATTCCTTCCTCATGTCCTTAAGTTCAGACACTTTGCTAAAAATAAGAGATAAGTAAATTCATNCACTGTAGCACACACATCTAGTGTGCAGATGTGAGTGTAATACACAGCCATATAACACTGGATCACACTGATGGCAAAATGGGTGTGCCAGATCCCCAAAAGCAGATGGTTCATAGACCTGAGGATGACAAGGTTAAATGTATGGGCTGTCTGTGGAAAGAGAAATAATATTATATT
>VWZW01002445.1:442440-525733 GCA_013397115.1 Edolisoma coerulescens
AAGTGTACAACCTTACCTTTCCAAATATTAGCTTAAGCAGGAGAAATCCAGGGGGAAAACTCCCCACATCCATGGATTTCAACCCTTTTTATTTTGTAGGCCTCTCAAATTTTTTCCAAAGGGACTGTGGTCTCCTGCACCGTACGAGATCCTGCAGTGGCAGCAGCCTTGCCTTGCAGAGGTGCTCCAGTGCTAGGCAGAGGCTGGCCAGGGCAGGTTTGAGGAGATGATGTGAAAGTCTCACCTCTGAAGAGGAGGCGTAGCACATCTCTGTAGCAGATCAATATTATGGTGAATTTTTGCACACAGTGTGCACTGAGAGTAGATGGTGATATGATGGCGAAGTTGTTCATAAAAGCAGCTTCCCAGCAACACAGAAGATGCTGGGCTGCACAGAAGATGCACAGAAGAAATTGGTCATTTATAGGTATTTATGTTTGCTGGAAGACAGATACTGCACTGATAAATGTTGTTTGTGTGAGATGCCAGGGGGGTTGGGTAGAGGAATAATAAACCCACTTTATTTCAGGTGATATTGAAGATCTGCTCATTTATGTTCAAATCATAAGAAAGAGAGGGAAAAAAATAACCAAACCAGAAACAGAACACTTTGTCTTTGCCCATGGAAAAATTTTCATGGTAAAGTGTTGAACAAAAAGCCTTCAAACTTCCTGGGGAAACCCTTGTTTTCCAGAGGCTTTTTGATATTTTCTGCTCTTATTGAATGAAAGAGCTTAAATTTAAAGACAGGTGCAGACTGAATCTCTTGGTTTTAGGATCTCTTTCACTGATGTCAATAGTTAGAAAACTGCAGCAAAAAATAACAAAAACTTTAATTCCTTCCTCATGTCCTTAAGTTCAGACACTTTGCTAAAAATAAGAGATAAGTAAATTCATATGGTTTAAGTAATCTTTTAAAAAAAATCAATATTTTAAACAAGCTGGGTTAATTTCTGTGTCACCTGCCTTTCTGAACAGACCAGTAGTCATTAAGAATGATCTTTATTTCTATTATGTGACTGATAGCAGCTATCCCTTTTTTGATTACTTTAAGCAATTGCATATTGAAATGTTGAGGTGCAGAATTTTCACAGACTCACAGAATATGCTGAGTTGGAAGGGACCCATAAGGATCATTGAGTCCAGCCCCTGGCCCTGCACAGGACGATCCTCAGGAGCCACCCCATGTGCCTGAGAGCATTGTCCAAATGCTTCTTGAACTCTGTCAGGCTGGTGCTGTGACCACTTCCCTGAGGAGCCTGTTCAGTGCCTGACCACTCTCTGGGTGAAGAACCTTTTTCTAATGTTTAACTTAACCCTCCCCTGACTCAGCTTCAGGCCATTCTCTTGGGTCCTGTCACTGGTCACCAGAGAGAAGAGATCAGTGCCTGCCCCTCCTCTTCCCCTCATGAGGAAGTTGCAACTGCAGTGAGGTCTCCCCTCAGTCTCCCCGTCTCCAGGCTGAACAGACCAAGTGACCTCAGCCACTCCTCATCCAGCTTGCCCTCAAGGCCCTTCACCCTCACTCTCTAACGGCTCAATATCTTTCTTTCATTTTGGTGCCCAAAACTGCCCCCAGAACTCGAGGTGAGGCCCCCCCCAGTGCAGAGCAGAGCAGGACAATCCCCTCCCTTGCCCGGCTGGCGATGCTGTGCCTGATGCCCCCCAGGACACGCTTGGCCCCCCTGGCTGCCAGGATGCGGCTGACTCCGATTCAACTTGCCATTGACCAGGACCCCCAGGTCCCTTTCCACAGAACTGCTTTCCAGCATCTCATTCCCCAGTCTGTCCATACATCCAGGGTTGCCCCATTCCATGTGCAGAATCTGGCACTTTGCCTTGTTTAACTTGATATGGTTGGTCATTGCTCAGTTTTCTAAATTGTCCAGGTCTCTCTTCAGGGCCTCCCTGCCTTCAATGGAGTCAACAGCTCCTCGCAGTTTTGGATCATGTGTTTTTATTCAATAGCTGAGTCTATGGCCATTATCTGGCTGAGTGGCATGAAAATTATATGGTTCAGTTGCTACTCAATAGAAGATTTTTCTGACAAATACATTCCTAAAGAAGCATTACATCATCAGTGCCACTCCCTCATGTGCCATTTTATCAGGAGGTGTCACTATGAGAAGAAAGAATAAGACCCTCTCCTACTGAAACAGGAGCAAACCAGTGGGTGAAAAGGCCTGGAAGGAAACAGTCTCTCAGCACAGCAGAGGGCTGCTATAGAGGCATCAACCAGTGCTCGGTATAGTTCAGCCTGTATTAAGCACTATGATGGCTATATTCAATTCTGATTTTGACAGAATAAGCTAGACCTCTCTCACTTGGAAGCCTGAGGCCAACCCTAATATTCTGCACTTGGTATTTTTGGAATTCCTGTTTGTCTGCTGTGGAGGAAAGTTCAGACAATTTTCCAGTAAGTTATTATTGCGCATCAGTTTTTATTCCTGATGAATGAGGATGCTTCAGACCATAAATCTTTGACTGGTCCAGGCTAAGTGTTGCCACTCCTGGGCTTCCAGCCAGCATAAATTTGTAGGGAGGAATGGTACAACTTGATGAGAAAGAAGTAAATAGTCCTGTGTTAGCAGCTATTTGAAATAGCAGCTGTTTAAGGCTATGCAGCAATGGGGGATATTAGCAATATTACTGGGCCAACTGTAGGTGGTTACCATATGCACATATTGCCACACGCTGTGTCCTATTTGTCTAATGTGAAACTTTTCATTTACTGTTAAATGTGATGGTGATATTTATAGTGGTCACTGCTGAATTGCTTGAACAGATTCTGGTAATCTGTCTCCGTGCAGTATGGAAATGGAACGTGGATAAGGAGGAGATGAGTGTCTAGCCTTTCATACTGTGTACTCTTCAGGCACACAGCTGGGTCCCCTGTTCTTAATACCAATGTAGAGAACTGAGTTTGTGCAGTGTGTCTGCATGAACCCACACAGGTCTGGGGTGTGATGGGGTCGGAGGGCGAGCTGAGTGTCCATGCCATGACCACGTGCTCAAATATCCACGAGAAAAGGAACTGAAAGGAACACAAACGTGTGTTTGCAGGTCTCACGTGGACAGCAAACATCATAAGGGCTGCAGTGAAAGAGCTGCTGCAGGTTGTCATTTCTGCACCTTCATTCTTATTTATGTCAAAGAAACTAAAATAATACCAGTTGTTCATTTTTGCTTTTCCTCCCAGACCTACCTCCCTTGTTGTCATTTTGTCCCCAGGTCACTAATGCCATCTGTGGGATATAGTGAACTCTGATCCAGCAACTCTAAGGATGACTAGATCTAGAAACTCCTTAATTTAGAAAGCCTGGCTCTGTCCTTTCCAAAGAAATTATAATTTTTTTTTTCTCTTAGTCTTGAGTAGATGTGTGATGAGATGTGTAAATGTAAACAGCTCTATTTATAGGGAATATCTTAAGTTATTTTAACGAGTATTTTTTAAAAAATTGTTAGAATTAATTTTTCTGTCCCTCGAGGGCTTGTACATACTATTTGTCTTCACCAGTGCAGGAATACAAAAAGAGAGCAACAAATTTTGTACGTGTTGAAAAGAGAGAGGAAAACAAGACAGTATGTTTCCTCAAAAATGTATTGCAGCCAAAAAGTTTATGATATTGAAGTCTTCTTTTCTCTTTTGTTTTGAAATTTATCCATTTCCATTAGTAATTAATGCAGTGTTACTAAACAATATAATATGCTGATCATGTGTAAGACATAGGAATATAAAACCAAGTTAAGGGATGATGATTTTGTAAGATAATTTATTTTTTACATCAAAATCAGTAGTGGTTTAGATCACCCTAAATTCAGCTCTCTGACATTTTAAACCTGCAGAAATAGCCATTTTATTTTTCTTTGTATGAAATCAATACTTCTTTTAAAAATAGCCACATGCATTTGGACTTAGTCTCCTGAATTATCCTTTGCTTGGGAGAGACTACATATTTTATTAAAACTGGCATTTTCATAAAGCAAAACATTTGCCCTAGCATCTGCTTAAAAGAATAATGAGAAAAATATATGAATTTAATAAGGACATGAACCTTTTTTTTTTGGCAACATAAGGTAGCGTGAAGCTTGGCCTTTCAGATCAGAAACTATTTTTGGCCTCTGGAAACTTGGACCATCTCCTCTTAGACCAGTTTGCAGCTGCCGGGCTAACCTGGCTCTTGCAGGAGTGCTGCCCGCTCTCTGCCTGCTCCTCACCAGTGCGTTTACCCTGGCTGCTCACCTGCCTGCCTGGGAACCAGCCAAGCCCAAACGCTTTCCTGACCTGTCTGAGCAGCCATCTGGAAGGGGGCAGATGCCGTTATTCAAAAGTACTTTGGTAGATGGCTTTAGGGGCACGAAAAGCTCCCAGCAGGAGCACAGACCATGCCACGTGGTTGGTAAAGCATCTGTCCTTGAAGAAAATGCTGCCTGTCTCAGGCAACAAGCATAGGATGCACATGAAAAATGAAGAGAAATACAGTGCCTTGGGGGTGGGATGGGGCCATGGTGCTTTTTTCAGCTGCTCCCACAGGGAGAGCAGCACCCTGAGCAGTAGGGTTCCTCTCCCCTATGCTTGTAACCCTGCACAAAGGACAACTTCTTCCCATCTCTTGGTAGTGTCTTACATTGGAAAGCATTTCACAAAGAGAGGGATAAAAATCAATAAGGAAGGCAAAATGTCAAAGCAAATGCAGTATGTGGGAGGAGAGATTGTCAGTTCCATGTCTTTAAGTAAATGCTGGGGAAAAAAAAAGGTCTTTCCTGCATGACCCTGACTGCTATCTTGGAGCATAAGGTAGAGTGCTTAATTCTGTCTCCAGCCCTGCTCTCTCACTGCCTTTCCTGTGGTACCTGTGGATATGTCTGCTAATGGTGGCAGTGATGACAGTTTTTAACTGGACAGTGTTTGGACACTGCCAAACCCTTTCGCACAGGTCACGGTCTGCCTGGTGGTAAATGGCAGTTGAAAAGCTCTGTGTAACACATTAACAAATTCTTTTGCTGTCCAGACCTCTGAAGTATTTTAAAAGCCTTGTTTGAAAGCTCAAGCTTTTCTGCTTCTCAGCCCATTTTTTGTTTCTTGTCTCATGGTAATGAATTTACTCTAAGTACAGAGTTACACCCCACGGAAATGGTTGGCAGGGGTCATGCAGGGTGTGACCTCTGTAGGAAAGATGAGACTCCTTCTTGTGAAGCTCTCATGAAGTTGGCTTTGGAATATTTACCAGCCACCCATCTCACAGGCAACAGCAGGATTTGGGCCTGTCTTGTTATAGTGAGTAATCAGCTGTAAAGGCATTGAGCTCAGTGGAGATATTAATTGATACTGGTGCAACAAAAACACCATTTGGCCAAAATGTTATGGGAAGATGACAACCAACAGACTGAAAAGATCTGTTTCTCAGTGATCTCTCAGGCAGGGGAGGTACCCAATCTGTCCATGCTGCTTTGGGCCATCAGAGCTTCCCTTGAGAATTTAGATTTCTATTTAAGTTGCATTCAGTTTTTATTCATATTGGCTTAGAATATGTTTCATGGTTTGTTTTTTTTTTCTCTCTTTTTCTGCAGTAATAGTAAAAATCTGTTTTTCTTCCCTAACTATGTGCAGGCTGGCATGGCTTTGACTTACGATCCAACAGCTGCTATACAGAATGGGTAAGGAATGCATGTTTTCTTACGTCTTTTTAAAAATTATTTTGAATGTCATGAATGTTTTCTCTTTCTCTGGTGAAACCTTTTGAAAAGCAAATCCACTCACTCATATTTTGTCTGAGGCATATAATGCTATATTGTCAAGTTCTTTTAGTTTTCCTTTTCTTTTTATGCCTTCTTGTTTGCAATATCCATTTGAATGGGAAGTTGTTTTTCCTAATAGTTTCCATCTCTATTTGGCAAATGTCAGTAGATGTCTTTTTAATCTCTCTCTGTCATGAAGTGGAAACCAGTAAAGTTTCCCTTTACTGACTTGGCTTTTGTTAAAATAATCATTGAAGATTCCAACGTATTTTGGATAATAGAGCTGTTACTTCATCTGGGGTTCTTTCTGCAGGCTGGCTGGCTTCCATGGCATTGTCTGAATAAAAATGCCAGATAGGGAGAAAGCCTTAAATTAGTGTGTAAGCAGATGGGATTTAGGGGTAAAATTCTGAGCAACACTCTTCTTTATTTCTCAGCTACCATTTGCCGACACAAGGAATTGCAATTTTTTCTCAAACTGTGCAGTGAAATTACATCATCATATTATTTACCTGCATGATTACAATTCCAATTATTTCATAAGCTAGAAAAAGATATCCTTGAAGTTTAGCTCTCTTTTCAGCTAGGTTAACAACAATTTTGAAGAGAGGCAGGAAGTTCAGCCCTGAACTCTTTGACAGTCACTCTTTGATCAGAGAGATGTATGATATGATTATCAAATTCCATGCATACTCCCACCTGTGTTCTCCAGCTGAACGGGAGAATTTATTAATACAGATGAGAATGGGTTTATTTGTGAAATATTTGTTAGGTCTCTGCTAGTTGAAGCATTTAGGAAAAAACCCCTAACATTCCCAGTAGTTAAAAAAAATCAATAGTAATAGTTAGTCTATTTTGCCTATTTTTCCTTTAAAAGCAGTAATTTTGTAGGACTAATGATATTCCTGCATTGTGGAGGAAGAGGCCAGACTCAGAAGAATAGAGAGTTTGTTTGTAGTTGTGATTTCAGAATCCTCTGCTTCTGTTTCCCTGTTCTGACCTCCAAATGAGTCATTCTTCTCTATTGTCATACTTTTCAGCTGGTGAATGGTAAAACATTGTAGTCTATAAATATAAACATCACCGGTTCATAATCCACCAGTGTTTCATGTGGACAACTAGCTTTTCTTTTCATATAAATTCCTGCATGTCGGTTGTATGAATGTTTTGGAAACCGTAGCTTGAATGATCCATTGAGACTAATATAATTTTAATTCAAGAAGAGTTTTCTTGAAGTTATGAATCTTATCTCAGAATCAGACATTATTTATATCAAAGAGTACCCATGGTGTTCAGCCTGCTCAGATGGTTTGGTCACTCAATTGTTTGAACGTGCTGTCACTGATCATTGGGCAAAGAAATTGTACCCAATGGAGAATTTCAGCTCTGCAGTTTTTTAAATATTCTTTTATTTTTAAGGCAAGAAATAAATTCAATTACAGTACCAGATATCTCTCTAAGAGTGACAATTAATTGCCACTGTGACATATGTCTTCTTTCTAAAGTGTCAAAATATTTTCAGTTTTATCAGGAATAAACCATCATTCAAAACACTCTTGTGGTGAGATCTTGATTGTGTGCAGTATCAAGAGGATCACCAGGACCCTTTTGGTTCCACAGGATTTTCTTTGTCTCCCCAGCATTCACATAGTAATCTCTACATATCCTGTAGTTTTAAGTTTTTTCTGGTTTTTATAAGCCTCTTGCGAGTACAGTGAAATCTAGCTCAGGAGTTTTATTTTAGTAAAATTTGGGAGCATCTTGGTGCTTTGCTTGTATAAATGTGTAAATGTGATCATTTCATTTGCTTGAAATGTGTAAATGTGATCTGTTGCTCACTGACGCCAGACACAGGCACTGGTGTGTGGCTGTGATGAAAGAGACTTAAGGGCTCTTAGGCTCTATGAAATAACACAGGTTAACTCAGCAAAGGGGCATCTTCCTCACAGGGAGGGCAGTGTAGAAGTGAGCACAAAGCTGATGCTGTGCCCACACCCATGCTGTGCTTAAAAGGGTGCAGAATACTTTGGCCATAACATGGGCCGAGCCAGTAAGGTTTGCATGGCGCAGAGTCACACAAAGATCTGTAAAACAAAGGCCTTTTCCTTGTAGCATTCAGCTGGGGTTGCCAGTGTGGAACTTAGTGAACTGAGGCTGGGGATGGGAAATGTAAAGGTACCAAGTCAAAGTGATGATTCAGAAGAGTTATGAATTGCCAACAAAATTTAAAAAGAAAGATTAACTGCGCATGCTGACATTTACTAGAGTTCTTTATAGGGTTGATAGATGCATTTGGATGCATCTAAGTTTCTAAGTCCACACAGGATTATGTGGAGGATGGAAGCCTACTAGAGAAACATGTCTCTGCAGGTGTCATGGGGTAGTATTTAAAATTCGCAGTTCCTTAAGAGGTGTGGATTATATTAGGTTTGGAGTTGGGCCATAACCAAACCTCAGGGAAGAATCTGGACTCTTGTTTCCAAATGAAAAGGTAGGTTCTTATTGTTCATGGTGTCGTACTATCACTTTTATTACCATATAACAGCATATTTGCCTTGAAAATCTATAGCAGGAATAAAACAAAAGAGAGTGAGAGAGAGGCTTTCACTAAAAATAACTACGATTTTTTTCCCCACTAAGGAATAGATGATTTTCTTCTGAGTCTATTACATTGTAAAGCTTGATTCTCCATTTCATTATATTGTTTTTATGCCCATGTAGCTCTGTTTAAGCATCCAATGGAGTTACATCAGCATAAAACTGGTACAATGGAGTGGAGAATCCAGCCTGTAGTGTACCACAGCATTGCAATATGAGGTACTGAAGATATGGTAAGCACACACTTCGGTAGATAAGTTTTTTTTACTTGGCAACCTCTCTGCACCTTTTTTTTGTTTCATAATCAGACATTTCTGAATTGTGTTTACAAAGGTACTCAGGTTTTATTTTGGGGAGTAGTGTGCCTGTTGTAATATGCAATTGATTTTTCAATTTGTGACATTTAACATTGTTTTAGCAGTTTTATGCACTCATACAAAAAACAGGATAGAGCTCTTGTACTTGCACTGTAAGGAAGCTCATTTAAATTCCTGAGGCTGGAGTCCTCCTGGCCATTTGACTAAGATTGCAATGTACTGTATCAGTTTAGTATCTCATATCTGGGGGACTATTTTGTGCATTTGCCGGCCAATGGGCTCAATATTCAGATAGGTCTTTTCCAACTCAAACATCTGACTGTGTGCCTTGTTGCAACAGAAAATTGCTGCCTTGATAATGCTTGGTAATACTCTTACATTATGTGAGCCCCAGGATACTATTTATGAATCTAACTTTTTCAGTACTGCCCGCAGGCACGAGGCATGAGCAAATGGTGTTTATTGCAGTGCAAATAGGATCTTGCTCTTGTGCAGATTCTGTCTGGAAGCTTGCATGTTCCCCAGTAGAATGGGAACCATATGGATTTTTTTTTCCACTTTTTGGCAGGGAAATAGCGACCAGACACTGCAGATAATGCAGTCCCCAAATGTGAAGGGATGGTTGGTGTAGCAGGGGATTATGTGCTTTGTCTGTTAAGCAACAGAAACTGTTGTTAAAGCGCTGCCTCTGTATGCCTGATGATGTTCTGAAAGTACGCTTCTTTTTAACATTGCTTAAAAACGTGTTCTTTTGAGCCCCTTACAAACTCTCCTTCAGGAACTTCCAGGAACATCTCTTTGCCTACTAGTGATGAGTTTCCCCTGTGCTCATGGGATCTAGGCATGCTGAAAAAGTCTATTTTTGATACAAGGGCGATATCTATTTTGCCTTGCCCTTGCCACTTGCGTGCTTGTGCTTCTGGCGTTGCAATTGCAGCTGAGGAGCAGGGACACTGCCTTGCACCTGCAAAAAACTGCACGGACCAATGTAAGGATGCAAATTGCATTTGCAGAAAATGCAGCTGAGCCTTTTGGAGAGCTCTCCTTAGAGCTCACAGGTCAACTACCACAAAGCCTACAGCTCTCAAAATACCTAGTGCACAGTGCTAGATACACTGTGCATTTTAATGCCAGGAAACTTGGAGGCATAATTTAATATATCTAAAATGAGTCAAAGCCAGTATAATTCATATCTCTTTCCACTCCTCTTTCTGATGCAGATGTTCTGATGACTGGGAGTCCTGTATTCCCTTGAATGAACTTAAAACGTGCATCTTCCACCTCATTTCACCTCTGCCTAAGCCTAAAGAAAAAAAAGAAGGCAAAGCCTAAGACTGTATATAGCAAGGTCCTCAGCTGCAGATCTTGTTGGCGCGCTGTAGGGTTTGTGCCAGAACAGGCCACCCTTGTGTTTTTGTTCCTCCTGTCTTTTATTAGATTCCCAGCATGTCACTTATACCAGTTACATATGAGGATATTAGCGCATTTGTATGTAAAGGGAATTTAGGGAGATGCCTCGGTGTCCCATGGGTGAGGGTATGTTGAGCACTCTTTGTCAATGGGCCCTGCCCTGGCAGCAAGTGACTCCAGCAGTGTGGTAGGTCGAGCAGCCCGTACCTGGGGGTGGCTCTGCTTGAGTCCATCCCCAGCAAGGACACCTCTATCCTCACCATACCACTGTACTTCACTGTCACGGCGGGTGGAGATGGTATGGGGAACCGCAACCTTCCGAAAGTGTCTCCAACACGGAGCCGTTCGGTGGCCACCTCCCATGCACACACTCAGTCACACTCACACCTGATGGTACTTGCAACAGGTCGACAGCAAAGAGTTGGGAGGGGTCCTTTGTATGGGGTTCCACAGGAGAGGTTTTAATTCAGCCACACATGTGAAGGGGACCACGAATGAAGAAGAACCAAGAACAACGGAGGACCCAGGTTGATATACGGGGTTGAGGGGGGCGGAGAGAGCATCAGGAGCCAATGGTCTGAGGGCCAGGGGGTGGTACAGAGGTGTGGCCAGGGTACCAGGGCCAACAGGGGAACATTGGGGGAGTGGCGAGGGAACAAAGGCCCAGGAGGGAGTGGGGAAGGGAGAGCTTTCTGGGGCAGGGACACGTCAGGGAGAAAGGGGTAGGGAAGCCAACAGTCTAACTGGGGGTACAGTCTAACCAGAGTACATGAGCATAATGAAGCAAAGACCCTTAGAAGAAGCCATTTCATTCTAGCTTTCTGAGGGGGTGTCACAGGCCACCACACTTCACGTGTGGCAGAGACATCCACGTCTTTTATTATTAGGTCCTTTTGGCCACAAGTGGCACTGAGGAAAGAAGACAAACCTTTGCCTCTTGATGTAAGAGATTCCTGGCTGCCAAATGCTTTCTCTGCAGCCTGTCGCAGTGACTCAGATTGTTACATTTGATTTATTATTATTATTAAAATTGAAATATATGGACTGGATTTTCTTGCATTATCATTTGCAGCATCAGAGTTTCTTCTTGTCTCTTCCTTGATGCCCTTGTGCACAAATTTTCCCAATACAGCTGAGTGTCCTGGTAGTATGTTTTATTTGATGCTTATTTGAGAGCATTCCAAATGGCGTCAGATAAACGGTATTGGCAGGGGTGTTGGAAAGGCTGTATTTTCCACATTACCATAGTATATATTCTACAGGCTTATGTACTATTCAGATAACTGCATCCCTAAGCTGAAACTGAAATGGCAAGCTGTCTGTCAAGTTCTTGGCTTAGCACACATTTTCTGTGAATTTGTTAGTATTTGCTAGGATTTATTGGAGAGTTTATTCCAAAGAGTCAGCACTACTTCCAAATGGAAAGTTGTTTCTTCCCTGTACTTGTCTTTGTCCAAGCAGTTCGTATGTGGTTGTGAGTATGAGCCCAGCATCAGTGCCAGGTTTATGAACAGAATGAGAACAGAATGAACAAAAATGTGTGGTTTTCTCAAAAGAGTTTTGGTTTTATATTATCTTTTAGCTTAAGAGGTTTATATGTATTTCTATACATTCCACTTTTTACCCATAGACTAAATTCTGTCAGTCTGCCATTTACTGTTTTCATTTGCGTGCACACAACATTTCTTAGTTGATCCACTTAGCAAGAGCATGGCCCAAGTGATTTCTGGTTAACATTGATCTGGGAGAAGCCCCCTGTAAAAGGAGTTAGGTTATATGCATCATGCTAGTGCCATAGATGAACCTGGCTAGTGGTAAAAATCCTTTCTCCCACGATTTTGTGTTAACTTAGTATTTGGTATAACCATGGGGATACAAATGCCTCTAAGTTCTCGTAATAGGATATATATAAAATCGGGCAAAAGCACAATTTTAAAATAGTCTCTGTGCGAGCATTGTGAGGGCAGATAAATGATCCTAAAATAGCATTATATTTCTATTAAACAAAAAATCACTCAGATGCCACCTGCTGCTTTTGGCATTTTAAAATCTGATTTGGAATAGAAAGAACAAGTGATTGCTTCTCTGTCTCCCTCTCCTCTCCTAACTTTGAATGTTTCCGCCCAACATTCAAAGAGAGCAGCCTGTTTTTCCAAGGCTATTGGTTGAAGTCGGTGGTTATTTGAGCCTGCATCCAGAATGAATGCATCCAGTCTGAACTAGACTGATTAGTACTAAATCTGTGATGCCAGGGAGATCAGGAAATAGAGCACTTGTATAAACACCAATAATGATTTTTTTGTTGTTGTTGTTGCATAGCTCTCATGGAAAGCTACTGTTGATTGCCTCAGAGTAGGGAGGGGAAAAAAATATAAAAAGAGAGGGAATGCAATCCGCTTCACTGTGCAGAATCTTCTGTTGCTTACTGGTGCATCCTATATGAGAAGGATCTACATGAGGTTTAAATCGGACAAAAGAACACTGCACGTGAGTGTTTCTCTCTTGAGTCCAAAATACCCACATTTGGACAACTGTAAGACCACAAACATTCTTTTTTTATGCAATTTTATTGTTCTGGCTTACAGTTAAAACTGAAAAAAGGGTAAATGCAAAAATCTTTACAAGCACACACATATTGAGTACTAACACAATCCAGCAGTAGTGATATTTTCCAAGTGATAATTTTATCAATAATCATTAACCCACAGGGAAGGAGAAAGAATATAACATTTATTACCATCAAGCAAGAGATAGTGCAGCTTCTGTTCATAGCATGCAACAGTGGAAATAAAACCAACTAAATCTGAGATTTTCAGTGCTGCCTGGGGCATTTAGCCTCATAATTCCTGATACATTTCACCAGGAAAAGGGGGTTTTGCTCTCTGCCTAGATGAATACAAAAATTTTCAGCCAGAGTTTTTTTAGCCACCCCTTAATAAAATAATTCAGGCATGTATATAGAATGTGTTATTCTCAGCACTGAAGCACTAGGATATGAAAAGAAAACAGTACCCTGTGTAAAAATGAAATCGGTAATGTTGTCTTCGATGTCGCGTAAGAAATTTCCTTTCTCTAGCTAGCACTCTGGAAAATCAGCTGTCTTTGCATTTCGGATAATTGCTTCTTGTATTGTGAAGTTCTATATTTGTGCTAGTTGAAGTGAAAAAAAATATGCTTTGTGTAAATATTCCTCCTCCTTTCCATTTTCAAGATCTGCTCAATGGAGCTATCACATCTTTTTTATTGTGGTTTTGGAAAAAGATGGACATAATTACCTGTGTAGACTCTTTTTGTCTTTGCCCAGGAGGCAGTGAATTATTTAGTCAGAGCCTAAGTAGTCAAAAGGTTCAAAAAATCTCTCTTTTGTTCTTTGTTTGCAGATTTTATTCCTCACCGTACAGTATTCCAACAAACCGCATGATTCCACAGACATCAATCACGCCATTCATTGCTGCTTCCCCTGTCTCTACATATCAGGTA
Source organism: Edolisoma coerulescens (assembly GCA_013397115.1). Lineage (NCBI taxonomy): Eukaryota > Metazoa > Chordata > Aves > Passeriformes > Campephagidae > Edolisoma > Edolisoma coerulescens. The sequence continues at coordinate 455,985 of VWZW01002445.1, forward strand.
CGTCAGATATGCACTTGTCTACTGTGTTTCCCAGTTAATTATGTTTTGGATGTGGATGAAGGCAAAGTGTATACCACAGAAAATTGTGTGAGTGCTTGCACTCGAGTCACACTTAAAACAAAGGGCTCTCTAGTAATATTCAGGTATCATTGGGTAGAGTTTTAAGTGTTTCCTGCATTCTTTACAGCAGTAATGAAAGCCACCATAATTCTTAATTTCAAGCAGCTTCTCTGATGAACAACGTTTCGCCTAATTTCCAGTTGACAGCTCCAGAAGTTTGTAATTCTTATTGAACTGTTTCCTCATTTTGGCTCCCCTTCATTAGCCAAATTTTTTTTAAGTGTTTTTTCTAATAATTTTTGTTGACTGCATTATACTTTGACCTTTTGACCTCAGCTGTATTTTTTCCAGTAACTACATCCTTTAAAAGCACTCATTTTTATCCAATAATCCCGGACAAAGGAAATTACTTGAGGATAAGTGTCCTGAAATCGTTCTTAAGTCTGCTACATGCTATGTCGTTCCGAATTTCTCTTTTCAGCATATCCCTCTCGGATCTCCACTGGGAAATTATTGTCTTGTTTTGGCTTTCTGAGATGGAAGTCAACACCGGATTGTATATTTTTATTATTAGCCATTTTCTGGGAACATATCACTTCACAGAAGCTGGTCATTGTCTGTACATTTTCCAATTTCAGTTATTTCTGTCCTGTGCCATCAGTGTTTTTCCAACCCTGAGTCTTACCTGAAATAAGCTACCCAAACGTGCAAAGCTGCATGGTGGGTTGTTCTTAATGTCAGGGTTGGTTTGTTGGGGCTGGGGGGTTGCTGATGGTATGGTACTGCTTACAGGTAATTCTGGGAGGTAACTGTGCTTTAAACTTGATCTTCAAAGATAACTGATTCTTGTAATTATCTTTGACTTTTGTGTTATTTTATTTTAGATGGCTGTGTAGCACTTGCCAAACAAAAGTTGTTTTGATGAGGTAAATTCAGTAAATTTCTCTAATGGCAGCACCAAAGAAGAGTCAATGCCAGAGATACACAAGTACAGCTCACACAGAATTTTCTCGGTAGCAAAGCTGGCTTAAGAGCCGTACTACTTCCCTCTTATTCAGGCCACTGAGATCAGACCACCCAGTCACTTACTTTCGCTACTGCTCCACAGTTCACAGTTGCTCCCTTTTCCCATTCTGGTTTGAACCATTGCATCAGTTTGTGGTTCCATGTGTTTGCACCAAAACCATTCATTTGTATTTTTTTTTTAACCCGTGTCATTTTCCTTAGATAGTTTGCAAAGTAAGCCCGAAGGCATTTGCCCTGGCACGGTGAAGGGTCTGCAGTGGTGCAAGAGTGGGAGCAATGAGCAGCAGCAAGATGTGGCAGCTCTAGTGTGTTTTAACTCATGGGGATTCACAGCAGAAAATGTTGTAGTAGAGGTGTGTTCGCATGTGGGTGTGCTGGTTTTGGTTCTAGAGATGTTTTGCTGACCTTGCTTTTCAACAAAAAATAGACTTTGATAAACATATACAGATGTTGAAGCACACTGTTATACAATTAATTCTCAACACTTTCTTCATCAACAAAATCACAGGGCATCTGGAGAAAGAGGACCTTGTCCCATTCTCCTTGTTATACATGGTCAGTCCGAGGTGCTGGACACCCATCTTTGTGACAGCAAGTGAGATGCCCTCTGATGGCTCTAGCACAGCTACATCTTTTGTGTACTTATGTGTTGTGGTGCCCAGACTGATGCAAAAGGAAACTGAAATACACAATTCTTGGGGCTGAGTCTGAGCTGTGATAGCATGTGGGCCATTCACACATAGCACAAGAGGGAGTTACGGCTCAGAGGTGCCAGCACAAATATGCAAACAGTCTGTAATGTGTTTCATTCTTAGTAAAATTGTTATATCCTTGAAATATATGTCAGTCATAAGGCAGAAAAACAAAGAAAGACTTTGGTGATGCATATGGAGTTCTGGTGGGAATAGACCCCAAGATGCTCAAGCTAAGAATGATCCTGGAGGGGCAGGCTTCTTAAGCCAGCTTTGCCGTGAAAGCTTTCAATTAGAAGAAGTTTCAAAAACTCTGAATTAGATCTGCAGTTCTTACTGAAAACAGAATAAGTCATTCTGGGATCTCTGAAAATGTTATACCTTTACAAGTTCATACAGATGTTTTAGAAAATAAACTTTGAATATTTTATGTCTCCTGCACTGTCGGTTGGATGACATGTTCATGATTACATTGATGGATGAAAGCAAACAATGCAAATGAAAAAAATAGGACGTCATGGAATATTGAAGACTGCTTTACGAGATAAAATGTTGTGATTCATAGAAGTGGTGCAATCACTCAGACTTCTGACTTTGGTGGAAGACATTATCTACTGAAATTTGAAAGCTTTTTCCTTTGTCAATAACTTTACGAAGCATAAATTAATTTTGTGTTCAGTTATAAGACTTAAGTCTTTTGTCAAAATTAGCACCTTAGCTGTAATAGAGAGAATATTTTCAAGTAAATCTTTCCGTTTTAAACTTTTCTATGCTAATTAAAAGTATTTGATGTGCAGGTCCAGAGTACTTCATGGATGCCTCATCCGCCATATGTTATGCAACCAACAGTAAGTGGATACTTGGTTATATCTGGCTAAAAGTGCTTCCATTGCAGCCTTGCTCTGCTTGTCCGGCCAAATTAAAGTCCTGGGTCATGTAAGAGCAGCCAGCTGCTCCCTGTGACAAGAGCCCTCTGCTGTAAAGATTCTATTTCTTTAAGGAGCACCACTTGATTTAGTGGAAAGGGGAGGATGGGTGCTGTGTTATCTAATTGCACTGATTGTAAGAGAGTAACAGGTTCTGAAGTGCTGCTTCTGAAGCTCTGCTTCAGGGACTGCAAGATAACTGCATTCCTACATACTTTGAATTGCCAGGATCAACACGTGACCATTCTTTATATGCTTATCCATCAAAAACGTCCTGTGCAGTTTTATATAAAGGATCCTCTGTGCCTCCAGTAATGCATTTCAACATAGTGGAGAAGGGTGAAGCACAACTGTCTTAGAGAGTCTCTACCAAATCTGAATCTCCTTTATGATTTGACTCTTTTTTTTTGCCCCCCAAGTAAATTGTCATCTTTATCAATTTATAACTACTTAAGGCTGTTATATGTTTCTAACCAACATTCATTAGAAGTAGTGAAGGTGATTTTTTGTTTACCTCACAGGAGAGTTTTGATGCACTTTGCCTAAATATTAGCGATATATGAGAAGAAAACACCACACTGAATTCCACTATATACACATCACTTTAGTTACATTTCTACATTTGATGAGTTTCTCAGGTATGGATCTACTTAACAGTGTCATTAATCAAAATTTAAATGTGTATTCCACATAATCATCAGTACATTGATTTATACAAGAAGAGTAAAATTAAAATGAAGGTCTATGGCTTAGTATTGTTTGTTATTCATATTTTTGTTCAAATATTTTGACTTCACAGTAGTGTAACTTCTGGTGAAAGTTACAGCAACATGGCTATAATTATCTATAATTAACCAGACATATCTGGTTAGTAGCACAAGCCTCTCATCCCAATTTGCAGCCCTGCTTCCACACCCCTCAGCTCTTTTGGAGGCAAGTTCTTCAGTTCTCTCACAAGGCAGGGACCACAGTGTGGAACTGACTGGGCACCCAGTTCCTACTGCAGTGCTGCACCTCTCTGCAGACCCTGGGGGAACTTTCCATCTCAGTGGAGTAAAGCTGTTGCTGTATTCCTTGTAGGGAGATGAAATGTATTGAACAAATTCACAGGTAACATTAGTCCTGTATTCTAATATTTGGATTTAATAGCACAGCACAAGAAATCTTAGATGCATGTATATGATGAGTTACCAGACTTGTGGAAGCCAAAGAATCTCCAAACCTTGCAGAAAGACTCCCTTTAAAAGGAAAACCTAAGCACTTTGCCAATCACAATTTTTGTGTATATGTGTGTATTTAAGGTTTATTTGACAATATTCAGCAAAGCATTTTTCTTTATGGTACTAGAAGAGGTATTTTGATGTGGTAATTGAATGTATTTACCCCTTGGTAAGGACATGAAGAGAAAACTGTCTTTTAAAGTGAATGGCACCCTCAATATGCTGAGTTAAATTTGTGTTCGTTGTCATGTCAAAAAAAGGAAGTGTAATTCTAGGTGGAAAAGCAGAGGGACAGTGGATAAGTGGTGTACCATTTCTGTTCCAGTGTCATTGCTGTCATGGGTTACTTCCATGTGTTTTCTGTAGCAATCCCAGTCTCTTCCCATATGTTTCCAAAGATTATGTTCTTAAGTAAGAGGACATGAGGTATTTAGTACCGAAGAAGTATAAAAGCAAAAAGGCAGCCATTCCCCAAGTTTCATTCAAAGATCAATTCTTTTTCAGAAATGTCTGAAAACTTGTCAAAGTATTACCACACAGAGAATTCAGAAGACTTCAAAATTAATGGTCTGTTTTGAAAGAAAATAAAGAATCTGTGTCCATTTTAAGTTTCTGTAGTTTCATGCCTAACTATAGACTATTGTAGGCACCTCCATAGCTTTAAAAAATATGAAGAAAAGATTACAATAAATTTGGCAGAATTAAGGATGTGAGGTTTGGGAACCCTGTGAGCTGATGAAACCGGGAACTTTCTAATTTGATTAGCTTTTTGTTTCTTCTTGTAAGTTAGTTTTGCATGTTATTATCTAAATTGCCGCCACTTTAGTTCATAATACTTTATGAGATGATTGGTTGTGGCATGTGATGTCCCCCTGGAAACCACTGCAGACAAATATTACATTCCCCTTGCCCCAGGAAGGAGAACATTTTGTTAAGCCTCTGTTATTCTTTGTGAGTGGAGATGAACTCATACAGAAAGCACAGTTTGAATTGCTCAAACAGTGGTGGTTAATTCTTTGTTTTGATTATAAGTATCCACTAAATCATGTTAGTGGATGATTAGCTTTTCATTTCCAACAGAAAGACCTACTTGATATTTATGTATAATTTAACATCACGTAGTGTCCCTCATGACATAAAGACAGGCAGAACCATGCTGTAGAGCAGACAAAGGGGGTTTTTCACTCAGCGTGCTGTGCACAGACAGGGCAGTGTTATCCCAGACTGGCAAGCTTGCTGACAGGAGGGAAGAGCTGTGCTGCACGGCACTACCATCCTGTGTCTGCCTGTCCCTCCTCTGCCTGCCCATCTCATCTCCCTTCCCACCTGCCTCCCCGTGCAGCAAATACAAAGCTCTTTCTTCAGTGATATCCCCTGCAGTGGGTCAGCCTGCCAGACATTTTGCTCCTTTATTTCCCTTTGTATATCGATTTCAGCGACATTTTCCTGATGTGTGCGTGTGTGCATTCTGTATCCATTTACTTGGTGGATTAAAAAGCCCACTATAGTAAAAGATGGTATCTCAGATTCCTTCGGTAGCTTTTTTAACTACAACCAGATAAATCTCTGACCCTAACAAATAAAAATGACATATGTATTAACTGGAAAATATTTGTGTATAGTGCTTTCCATTCTCAACCTTGTTTGTCTTCTTACTTCTTTGATACCCTTAAAAACAGAAAACAAGCAAAATTACATTTTCTAAGAAAATAGTAGTCAGAACATTTTTGTCCTAAAAGGAGAAAGTCAGATGAACAGTCGAGGACTCTGCAGGTATAGAACTGATATTGTAGGGTGATGCTACTAAATAGCTGCAGATACAGTTTTTAAAGGGGTTTTATTTTTGGTTACTAGTGATTTTTGCTGGTCTTACTCTAAGAGCCATGGAAAAATAATATCAAATAGGTTGAGGTAGCATTGCTATTTCTGAATAAATAGTATTAAAAATAAACTTCTGCTGGCATAGTAGGGTCACACATGAAAACTTCTCACATCTTAATGCTTGCACAACCTTCAGGGTTTTGGAAAACAGGATTCCTGAGTCATGTGGACATGATGAAAAATTTACCTGGAGGTTCATGTGTGACTTTTGAAAAATGCACCCTTTGTAAATTGAACCTTCACCAATTTTTTCCATATTGACCGTGCTGTGTCTCAGTAAGAATACCTAAAATCTGGCAGTTTTGTTGCTTTGCCATGTGCCCTGGTCGCTCTACAGAGCTGTAATGGAAGACAAGCTCCGAAAGAGTTATAGCAGTGTGAGTTTGGATTAAAACTGGAAAAACATTTAAAGCACTGATGGTAGTCTAGGCTCAGTTTAGTTAACTATATCTTTCAAAGTACAGTGCTTACTCTTCCGTGTTTGAAACAAGTCTTATATTTCATTACCGCCTCAGGATAAGGATAGATGAATAGTGATGACAAAATCAAAACATAAATGGGATAAGAGTTATTCTGGGGATTTATAACATTTGCCGCATTATTGTGTTTTTCCTGTAGTCCCTGAAGGCTGTTTGACAGTTCAGGGGGTACTTTGAAAAGCATGTTTATGTGTCAATTCACATGTAGACAATCTCATTTTTCTAATGAGAACATTTGTTCAAAATATTTTAATTTAAATCTTTATTACAAAAAATACATGTACTCTTCCTCTTTAGAGGCAATTCTTTTTTAGTGAACCAACAGAAATGTGCTACCCTAGTACTCAATGTACACACTGGCTTTACACTTATCCTCTTTTATTTGCAAGTAAAACTGTGTGACCATAAGTAATCACTGGGTATGCACAGATAGGTGTTCTTGTCAGTCTGGAATAGTTTCTACATAATAGCTGGAGAAGGAGTATGCCAGTGGCAGCATGAAAGGTGCAAGCAGAGCAGCATATGGAAAAATCTGCTATTGATAATGATAAAGTATGTTGGGGAGAACTTCTGTTCTGGAAGTTTCTCAAGCCCTCACAATCCTTCTAGAAAGGTCAATGTCTTAACAAACACCCTTAGTATGTTTTCCTGTCATCCTTCCTGTGGCCCATGGCTGAATGTAATCTGTCTGTCTTTAAAAGCATCAACAAAAACATGTCTTATTTTATAAGCATTGTAAAACCCCTACTTTGGTGAGAAGCGAGGCTGAGTAAGGAATCCAGATTCTTGCCTTTTGATTGTTGTGCATGAATGTAGCATAAAAGGTACAAATTGTTCAACTGAAATGGATCAGTTTTCATTTTCTCGCTAGCAACTCTGCTGTTTTGGATAATACCCAAAATACCACAGCAGTTTCAGTGTTTTGATTCCTACTCTCTGGAACAAAGAAGTTCCTTGTGCTCCAGTCCACATCCCTCTCCCAAGACAGCTTTCTCTACCTCACGTTTATTGCTCTACCTTTTTAGTAAACAGAGCCAGGAGTCTATCTTGAGTTTGCCTGTTTGAGTGTAAGAAAACAAAGTATGTCCTTTGCAGACAGTTGAGTCCTGCCTCCAAGATGAAATGTGAGAATTCAGCTAGCTGGTATGAAAAGTAAACAGGAAATAATCCTTAGAAATTGGAGTCTCCAGCAAGTCTTTCAACTTCTAGCTGTGTATTTTTAAGAGATCCTTTGAACATGAACTTACTTGAACTCTTAAGGCTAAAGTGTTTAAAGGTTGAAATAACCAACCAAATACCAATGACAAAGTTCTGCTGAACAATTTTAATTCCAGTGTTTCCCGAGGCAGAAAATCGAGGACTGCCAATTCTATAACTCTGATAATCAAAGCAGTAATTGGCAGTGTTCCTTTGGGGCAGGCAGGCTCACATGAGGTCATTTCTGCCTCCCTCTCACCCAGCATCCACTGTATACAGACATCTCAGTGCTACCTAAATGGGTTTTTCAGATGCGGGTGAGCATGTGCTTGCTGAGCTTCTTTGGTGCCAAGTGTTGTGCTGGGGAGCGTACTCAGGACAGAAGAGCAGTGCCAGAGCTCAGCCAACTTAGACCTCTAAAAGAAAACAGGTGTAAGCGATTCAGCCAAGTTACATCTCTTACTCAAGTGTAGCGGTTTTTAAGTCTGATTATACAATGCTTCTGGAATCATATCAAAGTATTGCTCCAGTCCTTTGTTCTGCTGTAGTAGAAATTAATATGAATGCCAGAAAAAGATGTATTTAAGTTAGATTGCCAACATTTTTCGACACTCTGTTAGAGCCCCCTAGTGAAACTGAGCATTTTTTGTGATGGCAGCAAGACACACCACATATGGATTCACTTAGAAAACATGGACAGGAGAACCACAAATGTTTCCAGTAGACAAGCCCTTGCATTTGAGGAACTTGTACTGTGCTGTTTTATCCTAAAAAGACTTCAGAGCTCTAGTAAAATTTTCTTTTCTTTCAAATATTCTACAGATAGCATGAACACTAAATGGATAAACCATCCGTTTTTTTAAAGACATTTACATTAGTGGAAAAAAACATACGTCTATGTTTCATATAAATCTATAAGCATAAACAGAAAAGATATTTGGAAAAGAAGGCATCAGATGCTAAATTTGAAAGGTTCCCCAGAGTTTTTTGAAGCCAGGAAATTCTGGTTGAGGTTATGGAATATTGATTTCTTTTTAACAGAAAAGATGCAACCTTACCCGTCAACCTTTGTTGTCAAGAAAAACCTTAACACAACAGCTGTTTAAAAGCAGTTTTATCAAAGGGGACTATTTTTTAAAAGACATTTGTTAATCAATAGACATTATAATACCTTCTGTGGAAGATTGTAGTGCGTTTTTAAAAAAATCGATCTCCAGTTTTGTACAAAGCCTGCATTCTGCTTTCACTTTTCCCACTCCATGCACATCACCTAAGAATATCAGCAATACTCCATTTATTTCATATTAATATATGTAATGTCTCAGTTTTCATGGAGATATGCATTTACATCAAGTTTTAGAATTACACAGAGTCAAAATCCTGAACACAAATCTGTAAGATTCATATGTTGTGTTTGCCATTTTGAGCAAAAATTCCTCATTTGGTGAGCACTGGTCAAGTTAGTTACTTTCCAGGTGGTAGATTAGTAAGTAGGCAGAATGTGATAGGATTAGAAGAGAGTGGTGGGCTGTGTAAACACATACTATTAATGATAGGCCGAGAGTGAGATTAATCAGTGTGCAGAAAGTAAAGGGCTCAGCAGAGTGCTAAATTTAGCTCACCATCAGGTATTTTGCCCCGTGTATTGCATTCTGGTTATGCATGCATATGTGTGCTGTGAACAGGCTGAGATGTGTGACTTGTGTATTACAATCCTCTCAAATTTACCCTCCAGCGTGAACCATTCTCTTATTTTGTGCCTAGCATTGTCTGCTGTCTTGCAGTTGATGCTGCTGTTACTCGCCTTCCGCAGAGAGTGCTCTGCTCTGCTGGCTTACAGCAAATCAGACGATGTGCATGTCGTAAGCAGGACCCCAGCCTGCTTGTAACAAAGATGTCATGTGGTGCAGTTGCCAAACACGCAAGTTCTGTGATGGCGGAAGGGAAAGGCAACAATTTTCATCTGCCACAGACAGCAACGAGCTTTGAATGTGCTCTGTGGTCTGAGAGCACAGAGGTTTCACACTAGTTGGTGACAAGGCTGGGAATGATCTCTGGGTGCCTTTCCCATGATGGAGATGTGGTTCTCATTTCCATAGTGCAGTTAAGAATACAAGATGTTACCAGAGGACAGTTCACCAGCAGAAGGGGACCTGGCTCTCCTTTCTGCCTCCCAAACCCCATCCCTGCACTGCAGGAAATCAGCATTTCCATTTCAGAAGAAGCATTGGGCAGCTTTGGAGAAGGAACCAGGCTCTGGGGTTCTGCAAACCCAGAAGAGGATTCTTGAGGAAAGCCTGTGATTTACAGCTAGAGTAATGCCAGGGCAGCACTGTAATTGTGATAACTCCAAAATAGGACTTAAAAAGACTGGCACAACCTGTCAAAGTTGTAAAGGTGAATTCTTGTTAGTGAAGGATCAAGTCAAGTTTTAGTTTCATCTATTGACAAGATGTCCTTTTATAAACAATTAATTAGGAAGAAAATGATGTGTGAATCAAGGTGCAGTCTTCAAGGTTAATTAATTTACTAATATTTTAAATACGGTATTCATTTGGGGTTTTGTCCCAGAGGCTTCAACTGGTTTGAAAGAAAATTCTAAATGGAAATCATGCATACTTGTTCAGCTACAAATGTATTTTATAGCTATATTTATCCTTGCTGCAGCTACTTTTTGACCTGAGCCTGCCTTTCCTCACACTGGCTTCAAAGAATACATGTAGGCTTAGAGCACTTAGTGACAGATATGTTTTCATCTGCCACTGATCAGCTTTTTGACCTTGGAGAAAACATCTTTCTCTCAGGCTCAGTCTCAGATTTGTCTTTTTTGATCACAATCTATTTAGATTATAAAATTGTCATACCGCTAAGTAGTTTTCCATAGAAGTTTGTGAAAAGTCTGGTAGAAAAAGGGCCTAACTTGACTGATGCCTCTAAACACATCCTCACAGTGATACTACTAGGGTTTAGGATTTTCATGTTAATTTTTAAAATAAATCTGTCCCAGGTAGAAAAGGAAATATTGGATCTGATTTTTACCGGTATAAATCAAGAGTTATCTTCACTTAAGAAAATTGAATTGCATAGGTGTGAAACAGTGAGAATTAGAAGAGAATCATGCCTGCAGCAATAAGCTGATGAAGGAGACTCTGGCACCTTCTTAATCCTTAGAACAAAAGCACTTCCATAAATTACCATTATGTTACGCCAAGTGTATTCAAGGACCAATTTACATAAGTAGGGGAAACTAGCTAATCTATATATTACTTACGAGTGCATCATGATTTTTCTAGTGCAGGAGTTGTGTAAAAAATTATGATAATGTACTCTAAGGACTTAGTGACCAGTTTATAAGATTCAAAATTCCTGTGTCCCGGAACCATACAGAATCACAGAATATTCTGAGTGGGAAGAGACCCATAAGGATCATCAAGTCCAACTCTTCAGTGAATGGCCCGTACAGGGATTGAAACCACAACCCTGGCATTATTAACACCATGCTCTAACCAACTGAGCTAAACTCAGTGGCATGCTACGTAATCCCTTGCAAAACCTGATTAAGTAGTTTGATTTTATGCCTCTTGATAATCCTATCAGAAGGTTTGTTTCAAAACACCTTTGCTCTGGGGCTTAGCACTCCATTTTTAATTTCCAGCCTAAAGGTGCTCCTATTCATTTTGCCTCCATCTGTCCTTGGTCAAACATTCTTCCTACGTTCAGTAACTGTTGTCCCTTCTCAGTGTTTACCACATTAATTTATAGACAAAAATTTTACTTGCATTTTCATTTTTAGGCTAACTCTGTTAACATCACTGCATTTGCAGTAACGTAAGGATTTTGTACCTCTTGCTGCAACAATGACCCTTCTGTGGATCTATTCCACTTTGAATTCATTTTTCTGGGGCAGCCAGTGCTCACAGGATTCCAGCCTTTTGTGCGAACAGCATTAATACTTCCTTCTCTTCTCTGGGATGACTTTGCTGCATTGTAAAATATCTTTTTTCCCTCGTGCTCATGACTGGTAATGCAGTCATCCTGAAATTCACTGATATACCTAGGTTTTCTCCTTCTTCCACGTTTCCAGCAGATGCTCCTACGTGATAAAGGAAACCACATGTTAGCCTAATTGTCTTCATGAATTTGTGCCTTGCTCTGTTTAATCCAGTCCTTCCTGTATGGTAGTCTAATTCGCCACTTTACTTAATGGGCCTTACAACTTTGCAATTTCCCCAAATCTTATTATTCAAGGGAATTATTAAAAACATTGGATGAGAACAATCCTGATGGAGATTTTAGTGACCCTCCCACTGAAGCTGCATAGCTTGTCTTTTAGCACAACCTGTTATCATTTCCGCTTTAGTTAATCTTTTATCATCCCCAAAGTTTAGTAATTTCTGGCTGTAGCACTGCCTGAAATACTTTATTGACCTTCAGGGTGTTTAGATCTGCTACATGTCCTTTGTCAAGGAAACAGGTCATTTTATTTTAAAAAATGAGGTTAGCTAGATCTATCTTTGATTTATCTGTGTTCTATCTTCATTAATATCCTTTAGTCCTGGCCACTGGACCTGTGCTTATATGTTCCAGGTCTGCAGCAGAGATGATCCAGTCCTGGTTCCCCATTTCACCTTGAGTTCAGTGACTTCTCTGGGTTTTTCATCTCCTTTGTCTGTATTCATTTTTCTCCCCAAACACTCATTCTCTGAGTGCTGCCTCTGCTGTCTGATGGTTCTTGTAGGAAATTGAGACACTGTCCTTATTCTGCTGGGGCTACTTCTGAAGTATCTTTAGTGTGTCCCCCATCCTCCCTGCATCAGGAGCCAAGCTCTGGGTTCCCTTCTTGTTTTTCACTTATCTATGTAAGAAACCTTTTGTTAGGTGTTTGAATTTCATTTGCAAAGTCTCAGATAGACTTATAGCGAATCTTATTTCTGGCCTCCAGATGTAGCATTTTCTTGCCTTGTTTTTTTCCTCCCTTCTGTGTTCATTCCTGGTATACTTATTGAGGTGTCTGAGTAAGTGGCTGATTAATTAACACCTTCTCAACTGTAACTGCTGAAGCATCTTAATAACATAATTATTTTTAAATTATTTTTGCAGAGGCAGTGCTAAGAATTTTTTTTATATCTATATATAAATGTACACTGATCTGACACCCTGTAAATTGGAAACATTCAAGATATCATAAGTAGTAGCTTATTATTGAATGTACTGAATGTAGTCAGGTCTAACAATATTTCACAATCATTTTTTTACTTTCATGGGTCAAATGCTTTCTTTTCATTACAAATGTCTTTAGAAAGAGTATGATATTGACCTAAACTTTACAGTACAGAGGCAAATCATGTATATCTTTCCTAAACTGGTTTCAGTCCCACTGAAGTGGAGTGATTGCTTAATTACAGTTTTCAGGTTGTAACCTTGCAGCCTCGTTTTCCTCTCAAAATGGTGTGGATTAGGATTAAGTCTATGCATCCAGCAATGTTTGCCACAAAGCCTCTTGTTGTGAGTCAGTGGTATCTGCAGTGCTGTTGAGAGCACGGTTTCAACCCCTTTCTTACATGACTGCAAAAACAAATAGTGAAATGTAATAGCATAAACACTGAACATTCTTTGGCTGTTTCATAGTGGATTGATGAAGAATGAGTTGTGTAACACAGTCACAGATCAACAGAATCTGAAGAATTTTGAAAGAGTGCCAAGTTGTTATTTAGTGAAACCACTACCTTTGGACTACCTGCCAAAGAGATGCACTTCCAGCAGGGTAGGTTCTCTTATCAAATAGCCTATTGTTAACAAGAAATTGGAAATTAGGGGCTGAAATCTCACTTCTTCTTACCACAGTTTAAATGCCATTTATTTCTTGTTACTGACTACAGCCTCTCGTTAAAGGATGTCTGCTGGACAGCCTTTCCTGTTCTGTGCCTTTCAGATAAGCTACCTGGGATGTTTTGTAATGTCGCTGCAGGTCTTGTTGTCCAGGAGAGCCCCTGTCTCTAACACCCACCCCAAATCCCAGGTGTAGCCTTTCACCACTGCGCTTTTCCGAGCGAGCAACTGAGTAGAAGATATCTTTTCTCTATGCATGGCAAACCATACATGCACATCCCAAAGCTGGAAGACAATTGGGTTCCTCATTATCGGCTGTCTACTTCTGCCTCCTAAAATGCTGTAAACTCACAGAGTGTGGAGTCCTCATGCGGGGTTCAGTCTGGGATAAGTTGGATGATTACTTCAACTTCAAGCTGAGGATCACAGGATTGACACCCTGCTACTGATCTCTGTGGTGGGACAAGAGGGCTGCATGTGATTCACAGAGCACACAGCCTGCTTTCAAACAGCCTTTGTACTTTTGCAGTACAGCAATCTGTAAATCATTATGCACCCCCTCTTTGCCCAATCCACACAGGATGTGAGTCTGTGTCAGCTCCCAGCTTGATAGCCTTCCTCTTTAGCACTATCAATAAAAACTCCTGCTTTCAGCTTTGGGAATTGCTAGTCTACTGCCTTCCTCTAGCCAAGAGGGTGGGTGTCACATTCACAGATGTCCCACATCTGACAGGGTTGTGGCTAGAAATATATTTTCTGTAGGCAGGTAGGGGAAGAGACCTACCACTGTAAAGCTGGTTCATCTGTACTGCCACTACTGCTCCTGGCTAGCCCAGAGTTCAGTGGTCCAGGAGAACAAGCAGTGTTTCAGAAAAAGATTGGTTGTATGCATTCCACCACTGACATTTCTTCCTGCTGGCAGGCCACGTCATTTTTGTGGAAAGGAGAGGATTGCTCTAGATGTACTTATTTTAAATGAGGATGAAGTGTTTGATGCAATGATCATTTCCTGGTGCTTGTCACAGGGCTTGCTTCAGGGAGAGAAAGGGGTGGACATTTGTCAGGAGCAGTTTGAGCGTTTCTGATAAACAGGCAGATGCAGAACCCCATCTCCCTTATTTGTATCTGTGGAAGTAGCAAAGCTGTATTAGCTGCCTCTCTAACTCCGCTCCAAGTGCAACAAGCAAAGACACTCATCATGACAGCTGAAGCTGTGACAGGCCACGTCTTCCCCCAGGAACAGCACAGGAATAAGAAAAATTTGAAGAGAAAGACCTGTGCAATTCCCCTGGTTTCATGCTGCTTTCTGCAGGCAGTAACACCCTATTCACGTCTTCAACCTTCACTTGATATCCAATTTTATAACATTTCAACCTAGATCTTCACAGGTGTTCAACACCTTGGGCATGTTGGTTCTGCCAGGAGATGACTATAAAGCCAATTTCAGGCAGTTGGTTAGAGCACGGTGATGGGGGCGAAACTGGTCTTTGAAAGGGAGTCCTGGTACTGCTGCTGCTGCTGCCAAGAGAAGGGTTATGGCTCAGAGCTCAGATTTGGACTCACACAGCAAACGTTCCTTAAATCCATGCCAGTGTTCGTGGTAAAAGCATGGACCTGGAGTAGGTCCTGGGAACTCCATACTAGTTTCACCCTTTCCTTTGCTTTGCCTCTACTTTCCAGAGTAGAAAAGCAAGACTATTTATCCTTGGGTGACAAAGTTCAGGTTTGGCTATAACCCTGAAAAACATTTTGCTTAGCCCGCACAGGTGATGTGCACGTCTTTGAGATTCTGGACTTCATACTTAATGGATAGTAACCA
This sequence comes from Edolisoma coerulescens, assembly GCA_013397115.1. Classification (NCBI taxonomy): domain Eukaryota; kingdom Metazoa; phylum Chordata; class Aves; order Passeriformes; family Campephagidae; genus Edolisoma; species Edolisoma coerulescens. Next base: position 471,114 of record VWZW01002445.1, read on the forward strand.
TGGATGTTTTCACTGAGATAATATAAATGTACCAAAGTGTGTAACTGCATCCATTCAGGGAAAAAAAAAAAAATCGGACGTGTTCGTAAGCCAGGTGAACTCATTATAAACATCTTGTAATAGACCTGGGGAAGTTTCAGATACCATAACTGAAGAGAACTTTCTCACAATATTCAAGATGTGTACATTTGTTATTCTTCCTAGCGTTTTACATGCCATTCAAATCTGTCTTCCAGATAAAAATCGGCGATACAGGTCATGGCTCTGAGAGTGTGGCTGTGGTGATTAGCAATGATCTGTTTGTGGTGCTATTTGCTTGCCTCCACAATATGCAATGTATTTGAATCCTCTTTGAGCTTCTTTTCGTTATTTTGTTCAGCACACAAGTGAAGGAGTAAGTAGAAACATGCCATGAGTGCTGTTGAGTCGAGTGAAGTATGAGACTGTGCTTTACTGTTTCCTTTCATCTGCTTGGCCAAGCTGGGACAGTATGTAACCAGGCATTATGCAATATTTGTTCTGCTTCTCACAGCATAAAAAGCTGTGTTAACTCTTTTGTGCTGGTAAAATTCTTGTGGATAAATACAAGGGATGGAACTCTTTGACGTTAAAAATTTCAGTATCCAGTATAAGTCATAGGAGCATCACAGGCATCACTTTTGTATGTTGCATGTGCTAAAGGACAATTGTGTTACTCAAATGTGGTGGTTTCCCTCTGAGAAGTATTTTCTCTATTTCAGACAATGCTATCTATCATTTTGACATGCTCCAAAGTGGAAGCCCAAGCCAAACAAACCAAGCAACAGCCAAATCAGCAGAAGGCTAGAATGTGTGACAGACAGAGACTTAAAAATCCCAAAAGAGTTTTCTGTCAGGCACCCATTTTTACCCTAGGTATCACCAGTTAATGAGTTACTGTGAAGTCAGTGAACACTAATGTGAAATTCTTTAGTGTCGCTGTAAGCAAGTCCATTTTGCTGACCTCTGAGTTAGGAACTACAGAAAATGTCACAGGCTGCAGCCAGCTGTTCATGCCTTCTGCGTGATCTGCTTAAACCTTGAAGCAGGTGACCCCTAGATATACCCAAATAGCAAGTTTATAGCAAATACACCTGATCTGAAGTGAAAAGATGAATTACCATCTCTAAAATACAGGGCAGTTGCCAGAAAGTTTTAAAATTTTCTCTGCAGATTTAAGGGACTTGGACTCCAACTTCCTGACAGTGATGAATCAGTTCTGATGATTGATATAAGGCTCTAATTTTCCTGAAGGTTTTCAAAGGCTTCTGAAATGTTTCTGAAATATTCTAGTAATTGGTGTTGTACAATATTAAAAATCCTTCCAAGCTGTCTAATTAACTACAGCCATAGTTGCTTCTCAAAACCAAAATTAACTACTTGGTTTGACATATTGCGAGCCCTCTTACACAGGTGGATAATTCTAGCTCTACAAGGAGTTTTGGTCACCTAGTTTCTCAGTTCAGTGGATCTGCAATTGAATCATTTCCTCTTAATGGGTGACTTGACTAAGTGGTTTGAAAGTAATTAGCAAACACAGCAGACCCAATATTGAAGTATATGATCAGCATCTTATCAGAAACTACTTATTTCCTGTGGGAAACTGCAGTCGACTTCTCAACAAATTCAGAAAGCAACTTGTTGCTCCTGCTTCTAAGGAAGCTAATCAAGAAATGGTTGCACCATCCCAGGCATGTTTTGACTTGTGATGAAGTGATCCCAACTGATTCTAAAGGCATTTTCAGAAAGTCTATTCTTTATTGCTATTGGATGTTTCATTTGGTCACTTTTAAGAAAGCAGTAATTGTCTTCTTACAGCCGCAGACTATTTTTTATCCACTAATACATTTTAATCTTGGTGCACAGCTGTTAATGGGATATCCTTCCACTCCAGAGCAATTCAGATTGATTTTGTTTCTACTTCAGAAATATATTACAGTAGAGCCACAGTATATAAAAGGGCTCAGTGTGTTGAGATGAAGTAGCCTCACGGTATTTGCAGCTTCTAATGGGAGCTCAGTACATTTAGAGCAGAAGTGGTGATTGATTGTCTGGTGCTCAGGCTAATTGATATGGCACTGAGTTAGTCAGAAGCTCTCAGCTCCATCAAAATCACACATGACATCGCCTCTTAATATTGACTGGGTAGTTCGTATGATAAAAGCAACATGTTTTGGAGGAGACTTCCAGAGCTGAGTGAATCTTCCTTCAGCATCAGTTACATTCTTTCCAGAAAGGCTTCCTGCCTAGAGTAGCATTACTCCTCCGCTGGAAATTTTTTAAAAGGATGTTCTCAGGTCTGTTTATTTTTAATGGGCTTGGATGCGGTCACTGAGATCCTGTGAGGTCAGAAGAATGGAATGAAAGTGGTCACAGATGACACTTGAGCTATTTCCACAGCTGGATGCACACCAGCCAGAGTAGGCGGTCCTCTGCAGATGAATTAGTTCGTTGAAGTACATGATACAAAACATCTGTTACAATGAGAACAAACAAAAACAATGTGCCTTTGAAGACTGGGATTTGTTGGGAGCTGCTTGCAAGGGTGCTGAATGAGGCAGTTGTCAGAAACATTTTCAGGCTTGCCCTTGTGTGAACTAAAGCAAAACTACACATTAAAAATACCTAAATTCAATCAAGCAAAAGATCCTCTTTTCCCAAATTTTGTTGCGCTGATTCCTCATACAGCAATGGGGAGGGGAGAGCCCCTCTGTACCAAATGTTTTTTATACCCTAAACCACTTTTAATACAACGGTATAACTCCAGCTGAGTGGCTGTAAAAACTTAGAAGCTACAGTGGTATAGTAACTGTTATTCTGTCAGTCGTTCCCTGTGCTGCTTTATTACCAGCTGTCTTGAAGTGCAATAGACGTTTTTCATTGTCACCGCCACCTGATGACAAATAAAACCTTCAAAATGCTTTTGCTTGAAGGAGTAGCTCACAGCTCCTAGCCAGAAGTGGACCTTTCACGTCACCTTAATGAGCTGGAGCGATGCAAACATTCCCACCCCATTTTACTCTTACAAGGCAGTTACTTTTGGCTGCCTTTGATTTTTTTTTCTCACAGTTGAGCTGGTGAGGAAATAGGAATACTAAGATATTTATGGAGTAAACAAACATGCTGTATGTAATAAGACTGAAGACAAATCAATCAAAGCCAGGTGTTTATCAGTTATTATAGGGCAGCACAATTCTCATGGACAGTTTCAAGAAAATGCAACACTCCTAAAACATTATTCCAGCCATGGTAATGATGAATTAGATGCAGGTATACATCAAAGCATTGGTTCCCCTCTTTTTTTTTCTTTTTTTCCTAAATTGAGCATGCTAACTGTCACACAGATTTGATGGATGAGAATCGTGTCCTACATACATAATAGGAAAATGCTGCACCACCACAAAATGCTCCCAAAGAGGTTTGGTGCCCAGTCTGTGTAGGCACGTTGGGTAGACAATAATAGTAAAAAAAAAGATAAATAGAAGTTAATCCTTTAGATCGAGCATGTGGTAGGGATATGTGATTTTGGACCTGGAAATCCTTTAGTTCATCCCCTGCTGGTGGCCTGCTGTGTCTGCACAAGGCTGCTACGTTTTTTTAAGGCTCAGCAACTGAAACAGGAGCTTCCATGGATCTCATGGGTGTCAGACAGGCCACTGGGAGAGGGCCTCTTTCCTGACTTTCCATCTGGGATCCAGTGGTGGGTGTCAGGAGAGGGGAGAAGCTGCAGAGAAACAAAGTTAAACAAGATTCTTGTATAGTTCAATTGATTCTAGTTTATGCCTTCCTGATGAGCGGGGTGTCTGATTGTATATGTAGTCATAATTTATTATAGCTGCACAAGACAATTATGTTAATCTTACTTTTATTTCCTAATATTCTTTGATCTCATACACATCAAAGATGTAAAATTTTAGTCTTGTTGGTAATTAGCTAGAAAGCAAATATGTTGTCTGTCAGTACAGAGGATACAAAGCACAAGAAATTGTCCTGGGGGAGTCTAGATTCTAGACTAATTTTTTTTCTTCTCATCAGATTTTTATTCCCCCTTTCATCAGTTCCCTCAGCCATTAAATAAATGTACTGGAAGTAAACTTTGCCATTGTGAAATTCATTCAGCCTATTAAACCACCTAGTCAGTCAGTATGAATCCTCAATTGAGGAAAAGCAGTTTGGTACATCAAACAAAAATGAACATCAGTGTTTCCCAAAGTTGCAACAACCCCTTGTGGTCTGTATTGACGAAGGTTTCACGCTTGCTCGCTGTTAGTTTGAAGCAGGCACAGGCTAATGCTGTGCACAGTTCTCATTTGATTCACCCATTGTAGTCCAAAGGCTTTGATTTCTAACTTGTGATTAGTGCTCTGGTCAAGAACAGCAAGTGAGGATATGCTAAATTATTTGGCTCTGCAGTTGCTCTTCAAAGCTGTCTTTCTGGAAGGAGGAAATACACAGGGATTATTTTACAATTTCTGCAGTGAATCTGTGCATCAGTACTTTCTTTATGCCTCCAGCTGGTGGGTTTATACATTGCAGTTTATTCTCCCTCCACTTTTGTTCATGAATTGCAAAGAGATCATTATCTTCATAAATTTGTTTACAGTCCAAAACTTCCATATGAATAATTTATGGCAACATTTCAGCCTAAGGATTCTTCTCAGTGTGCATAACAAGTATTTATTAGATGGTTTCTTACTGGAAGTTTTTATTAGACTTGATTCTTTCCTGTTCCAAGGATGGTTGTCCTTATCTTTCTTAATTACTTCAGCTTCTAGACAAGATGGCTGTCTTGCCAGAAAATAAAATTTTGTTTCTTGATTAAACAACTCTGCAGGCAGCATAGGGCCACAAAATTTACAATTGGATAACTGAAAAAAAACCCAGAATCACTGAATTACAATTTGAATCTGAAAACAAGAGCAGAATCATCTCTGCCAGAGATAATTAATTAATGAAGATCTTTCTGTGGTATAAAAATCTTTTGGATACCTGCATAGTAATGTGCAGTTTGGCATCTGTCTCAGAGGATTAAAACAATGTGAAATACTGGTAGCATTCAAGTTGATGACAAAACTGTAATTAATTTCAGCAGGGCCAGGATTTCAAGCCAAATTTTTCAAATTCACTAAGATCTGTATGTTACCGTGAGTGCTGGATTACGGAAGTTTGAACCATTGTAATTGCAAACAGCTTCTGCTAAAAATTTTGCCTCATCTAGTTCCCATTTTATGCTTCGAGCTGTGCACTTCTGCATTACTTCCCTGCATTCATAATCATTTGCAGTGACACTGAACTGAAACACCAGGAGAGAGTCCTTCATGATGCTGCAGTTCCTCAATAGTAACAGAAAATACCGCAAGAAATACTACCAGAAAACCATTTCATGTATTTTTCAGTCCCACAAGTGGGTTTTCTGTGTGCCTAGAAAAGTCACTGCAGAGCAGAAATGTGGTTGCCAAGAGGTTGGTCTCTACTGGAGTTTATCAGAACATCTGCTGTTAGTTGTTATGCATCTTTTGATGTCAAAAACAAAACGAGGGTTTGTTTGGTTTTTGGAGGAAGGGGTTTCACATATAATGAGGATTCACAAGCATGCAGAGCACAGAACCCAGCCCTCAAGTCCCTGTCACGCTGGAATTAATTAGAGCATTATTTTTCTATCCACACAGCTCTCGACAAAAGATGGGAGTATTAGCCATTTGCCTGTCATCTCATTCCTATTTATCTTCCTTTGGATGTTTCTTGTTTCCTTTACCTCTGAGGCTACCGTTTGCCTCTGGCTAGGACTGACAAGACTATTACATATATAATACTCTGTGGATAATAAAATTTGGCTTTGTGGGCAGAATCAAATAATAGCTCTAAAACTTGTCTTCAAGTGAAAATGTGCAGAGGGAGAGGGTAGTGACATGGAAAAAGTTGTGAAAATGTTGTTTTGACTCCACTCCCAGAGAGGACTTAGGGAGTGGGGAGAGGGTGAAAAGAACAAAGACAAAATATCTATAATCTCCCTGTTTCCATTTCGATTAGGGTTATTGAACTAATTTTAAGCTTTTTTTTCTTCCCTTCAAATTTAGATAAATTCTGAAATGACGTGTCATTTTGAAATATGGTGGAAACATTGCTTTTTGACAGCTCAAATTTTTTCATTCTTTTGGTCACAATTATGTGCCAAGTGTGACCTGGATTCACAGGACGTTTTATTCTCCCTCAGACTTTTTTTTCCAAATAATTTACTGTTCATCTCAGCAATATGTGTATACCATCCAACTGGCCTTTTTTTCTCTAGCTTGCTCTATGATTTATTCCTCCAAAGCATAGAGGTATTCTTACCATCATGTAAAAGAAATCTTACTGAAGTCATGGCAGACCCAGCTGCCTGATCAGTGCTTCACAGAAGGGTGATCATCCAGTTTGGGTCAAAGACTCACTCTGGTACATTTACCACAGTAGTGACCCACCAGCTTATTCCTCTCTGGCTACAGAGCAAGGTGCTCTCTGTTGTCTGAGACATTTTCGGAGCAGTGTTTGGTAGTAGGCAGTTCCCATCAGCTGCCTTGTAGACTGAAGAATTTACTTCAGGTAGGGTTTAGAAAGTGACTTTGAAAAAGCTTGAACTGTTCTTTCTTGGCTCATTTGTAGAACCTCTGAAATTACTGTTGACCTCAATGGTAGTTTGATTTTTGGATGCCAGAGAAAATAAGCATAAAGATTTTTTTCCAGAGAAAACTGAACACCTCTACAATACTCAAATAGCTGAAAGAAATTCAGGAAAGCTGCCCAAAAAACCTTTGATTTCAACCTAAACTTCTGCAAATCAGACAGTGTGTGGAAACCACAAAACCACAAGGAAGTAAAGAACCTCTTTGTTGTATGTCAGGATCTGATTGCTTGCTGTGCATTCACACGGACTGGTAAACAGTGGCTGGTAGGAAATGGTGGTGTACGAAAAAAAACTATAATAAATCAAAGCTTTTTATAGAGATTACTGCAGCATGTATGGATAAGTGTAAACCAGAGAGACTTACCTGACTTACTGCAGTAAATTAGAGAAAACTGAAGCGGCAGACTTGGACTTCATTTGCCCGTGTTGCTTTGGCTACTTTGGTTTGTGCAAAAGGCTGCTCTCAAGCAGGCAGCCTGATTCTAAGAAATGCAGGACTCTTTGCCTTCATCTCCTAATGCAAAAGTTTACTACTACTTTGGGCTTGAAATGGGTTATAATTTGATGCAAAAAGAAAGAAATGGGTGTCTATGAATGAAGAAAGAGGTAATAATAAAGAATTTGGTAATTCTCAGCATTGTTGAAACTGAGGAGCTGAGAAAGTACTTTGTCATCTGGTTTCTGCCTTCATTTAGCCAGTATCGCCAGAATTCATCTGAAACTGGTGGTGTGATGGGGTGGATGTGGTCCATTCACCAGTGTGGAGGAAGGAACAGTCTTTGGTGGTTACCATCCTTCTGACAAAATTGAGTGCCCTGAAATGACCCAGTAGCCACAGGCTGGTGACAAGCACCCTCTGTAGACTGGGCAGCGTGCGGTACCAGGACCACGCAAGTCTCTCCCCTGTGTCATAGGTGCTCTTCACCTTCGAGCTAACCTGTGGGGATGCAGCCCCCTTCCTTTCCCAACCCTTGGGAAGGCTGTTGGACATCACCAGTCACAGTGATGGATTTCTGTGGTGGGGGCTTTCTCTGTGGGTAGCTGATACCTGGACATCGCTGAGCAGCTGTTGCTTGATAACGCCTTTCAGTCCCAGCAAGGACCAAACCTGGTGACCCAGCACTGAGTCTCCCTATTCTATTACCAGGCCCCTGAGCCACTCCATTCCCCCTGTGTACTTTCAGCATATTTAACATGTTACAGCTGTGCTCACTGCTATACAATAGTTAAGAGGGCTGCCAGCATTTCCAGTATGAACTCGTATTTTAAGGATAATAACTCAGCTGTAAAAATGTGCTCCAGGCTGAAACTTTATAAGGAAGACTTCTGCCCAAGAGTGACTTTATCTGGAAGAAAAACAAAAGGGAAAATATATCAATTTAGTCATTCTTAATCAGTAAAGATTTATTAAAAAGAAAGTAAGTAATCCTTGCTCGATCACTGATTTTCTCTTCTTTTTAGCTTAATAATAGCCAAAATCGGCATCTTTTTTAACTTTTCATGTCTACTTCTTGGACTAGTTGAACCATTTTCACATTGAATATTTACTCACATGGGTTGCTTTAAAATTGCTTTTCCTCAATATTTTTGTTTGCTTTTAGAAGACAATGGAGTGTGGAGCAAAGTAGACTCAAGTTAGCCATTTTCTCTTATTTATTTCAAACTGCTCAGCATGAATCAAGAGTTAAAATGTATCCTTTTCTTGATCAGTTTGGACTGATCACACACTGGTGTGTGTAATTGAAACCACCTGTTCTCTTTGGGCCTGCAGTGGTGATGACCCAAGATGTGCTCCCAGTCTGAATGCTCATAGACTTGGGAAAGTTCAGATATAGATCCAAACTCATCCCAGAACCTTGATAACAGACTAGCTCCTGAGTCCTCTATATATCACACAGGATTTAAGACCCTTTGAGATCCTTGGTAGAAGGGAGACTTAAAAATGTTAAGTGTTTACTCTAATACACAGACTGGTTTCACTGGAAGTATCTTAAAGTAAATGAGAATTTAAAATATCCGATTTTTAATTTAAAAATCTGTTTACCTTATCTAGACTCCTTTTTTTCTGACTGGTGACACATAGCTTGAATTTGATTTCATCTATATGAGTTGTACCTTCACTGATTTAGATGCGGTTACCTTTGAAGGACATGCTCTGTGTGCTTGCTTTACTGGCCTCTTGAGGTCTCATGCATCTGGGAGAGAAATTTTAGGTAGGGGCACTTTTGCAGCCACAGTTTCTCCAGATTGTGCCTATATTATCAGTTGTTCAAAACAATATAAAAACTGCAATGCTGTCGTTGGGAGCATCATCCAAAGGGAGGTGGATTGTCCAGGAGCAGCAAAAGCCGGCTGTTGGTGGCAGTTTGCTTGCACAGAGTCAAGTCCAAGGAGCGACTGGTCTGGAGTTTTTAGAGTCAGAAAAATCACACTTAAAATTTGTAAAGGCATGAGTGAGGCATAGTCTCGTGTTACTTTTAATGATGGAATAAAAGGTAAGAAGGCACTATTGAAAATATGTGTCTCAGTCTTGGATTTGAAGTCTGTCACAAAGCTGGCACTGCCAGGCAGCCGATTTTAACCAGTCAAAGGACAAATCCCAGTACAGAATGGAGATTATTTCATCCATAGCCTCCCCTAAGGAGTTACAAGTCCAGAAAATGACATGCAATTTGGGATCTGGGCCAGGACATGTAGGCTGTGAAAATTTTGGGGTTTAAATGAGAGGAAAGGCAGGCTGGAATAGTTTTCTTTCCATTACTGTGTGGGAAAGGGCTTTGTTTAACATTACAGGTTACAAATCTAACAGAACATGACAGAGAGACGTATTTCTGTATTTGTCCTCTCTAATAAGGGCACATTCTTAGTTCTAAAGATTGGTATGGATCACTGTGATCTAGAACTGAATTGATACATAACATGAGCAGCAGCTTAGTACAGTCTATCATCTTCAGTCTAAATTGTATTACTGGACAGAAGCAAATCTTTAGAAAAACATCCTTACCCAGAGTCTCATTTATAGCATCTTCTACTATCTGTCTGTCCTAATAGGTAGGATAAGAAGGATTCCTGTGAAGATTATGTGCATATTACTTGTCCTCATCACCTTTCCAGGAATTTTAAATTTGAAAAAGGGGATGAGGAGAGAAAGGACTTAATTTTTAGACCCTCCATACTTTTAATCTTCCTTTGTGCAGGAACTGCCCAACAAGGAGTTGAGACATAGGCAGCAGATGGCAGTGCTCCATTGTGCATCCTCAGGGAGGATGGATGCTGTGTTTGTAGCTGAGTTCGAGTGATACAACGACATTAACCTCAGCATTTCAAGGTTTAAGGCTTTCTACCCACCCCATGCAGCTGTGTACTGGGATTACATGGTAGTCCTTACATCAGCATGTCTCTGAGAGTGCAGCCTAGGTTTGGGCCTAGCCTAGGAGTTAGCTCTGATGTTGAAGAGTTGCCTTTGGCTTGACATTGGAAGGGCTGACATGAAGTCCAGGAGCAACTGTGTGAAGCTGCCTTATTTGTATTGTCCATGACTAATAACTTCTGGTTTACAAGAGCCTTTCTGATCTCAGAGTTGCAGGGAAACATCAATGGGTACATCAGTACAATGGGTACTTACCCATTCCTTGACCATTGTTCCCATTGTCCTCTCAATATTTGGGAGCTCACAAAGGAGCACTCTGGTCTCTGCCACCCTGGCACTTCAATATGTCTCCTATGGAACTTCTCAGTGATACCACCTCACTTTTTTGAAAGCTGAAGGTATTTTAGATATTTCCATCTAAGTCTGGTTGTTTTAAGTCTTTGTAGTGTTGTGGAGTTAACACCATGCACAGCCATACCATTTTCTTCATTGTGTTGGGTGTTGTTTTTGTCATCTTACCTCTAATATAACCTTAATACATAGGGTTGTATTACCAGCCTGCTTTTCTGTTCGTTTGTTTTTTTCTCTTGTTGATAGCCAGTTCCTCATAATTTCTGATGTCTCCCGGTGTCATTGTTTGTCCTTCTAATGAGTGCATCTTTTCCTCCAGCTCAGCTGCTAGATTACAGCTCACAGTGCAAGTCCCTCCAGGTTTTGGGCAGGAAACAAAACACAGCACATCTGTTACAGATCACAGCTCCTGCCCTGTCACTGGCCATTGCAGTTTCGAGGCTAGAAGTGCACATAGAAGAAATGTCACAGGCGTTTCCTCCCCAAACTCAGTTAAGCACTCTCTGTGCCTGGCAAATGACCTGTGCACTGAATCAACAGAGAGATCAACAGCCCAGTGTGTCAGGCACTTGGTCATGTCTGTTGTCCTGCCTTTATGGAGCACACAGACAGGTGGGACTGCCTCATTGCATGGAAAACCCAGGGAGAGCCAAGGTCCCTCCACATTAAACACATCTTACGTGCTCTCATGCCACCAGCCTTCTCTGTACCTCTGCATAAAAGCACAAGCCTCTGAAGGCAAACCTTCCTGTTAAGCCTTTTTCTTGTCTTAGGAGCATGTTTGCTTGAGCGAAATAAAATTAGTAAGCGTTTTCAGCCAATAACAGAAGTTTGTACTCATCACTTATTAAATGTTGCTCATGAACAAGAAGTTTACAAACCAGTCACTGTTGCTTTTAGTTACCTTTGCCATAATAAATCCTGCTCTGAGAGTTTCAAACATTAAAGAAAACCTATCCACATACTGAAAAAATGTTGTGGCCTGAGTGGGTGTAATTGAATTGACAATATAATTTGCCTTCCCATGTGCAATTTCGTGCGTGTATATATGTATATGCAAAATCAAACTATTGAGGATACAAATATGGTATCCTTTTTGAAAGTTTCATTTGAACCCACTAAGGCAAGGAAATAAAAATTTAGGCTAAAGATTGGTGCTGGCTTGTATTTTAATTGTGCTGTTTAATAATATCCATTTATCACCTTGTTAGAACTAGGATGTGCCATTAAGTCAATTTTCACACCTGGTTATGGGCAAGAAGGGAGGGAATACAACAGAACTGTTTGAGGGGAAGTATTATTTGGATTTAACTTTATTAGATGAAACTCCATTCTGATGTTAAGAAAAACTAGTCCACAGAAAAGAGACTCCTGATTCCCATTTACTAGGATGGCACATCAGCTGCTGGGAGACGGTGGAGGAAGGATTTCATCCACATCAGAATATATATATATACAAGAATATAAACAGTATGGAATTGCTTATTTTGACATGGATTGAAATCTTTGGATATTTCTTTTGTGAAATCTGATAGTGGGAAGGGCAGGAGAAGATTTGATCTGTGTGTTACAGTGGTCATGTCCCAGGCAAATCACCACTTTGTGTTTCTTCTTTGTCTTCCGGGAATGCTAAACCTTATTTGAGAGTTGTGAGGATGCTTTTTTTAGTGGTGGCTGTTCCTGACAGAACAAAAGCACTGGTCCGTGGAGTGGCTACATAAAGCCATCATACAGTCAAGTGCACTTGCAAGCTGAAGAATAGGGAAAAAAGCAAATGTGATTTCTCATTCCCTTCTAGAATGTGTCACATGAGAGAGCAAGAGCTGCCTGTGGCCTCTCTGCCTTCTCCAGTACTTGCTGAAACAAATACCCCACTGCAACAGGTCATTCCCTAATTTCTGTGGGAGGCCCCAGCTAAACTACTGCCATTTATTCGTGCATATAATACCAGTAATTTTATTTTATTCCTGGGGTAAGTTGAAGAAGGGTATGAAAGCTTCAGATTTTCAGTCTACAGAGAAGCACATGGGCTTGTGGTCCAGCCTGCATGGGCAGACAGTAAGGGCAAAGGTATAGCACAGGGCTCACAAAATCTGCTTCAGAGTCCCTATAGGAATTCAGATATATTTTCCCTTCATAAATATTCATAAATGTTGTAATTTTCTTCAATGGCCTTTCTTTTGAGATCTTATTTTGGGTGAAAAGATTCAAGTCACCATGTAAAAGTCACCTTAGGCACTGAGTGACACAGACAACTTTTTGTTTGCAACAGAAATGCTATTTTTTCTTGTTAAGTCCTTTTAGATTAACACAGAGGTATGCTATGAAATGTACTGGTTTTTTCAACTCTGGTAGAAGCATAAACTACTAACAATATGGTACTGCCTGATATAATACATTTATTAACTGGTACAATATAGTTTCAGGTATTGCTTTATTTGTGCACACAGTTACTAATATAAAACTCTTTGTATTGCATCAACTGTGTTTTCCTTAGATCTTGATGTTCCCATTTCAATATCCTTTTAATCTGCATTTGTACATGTAGGCTAGTATCTGTGCATTATCAAAAGCTGTATTTCAAACTAGGAGACAGGAAGTACAAGGCAAGAAGGACAATGGGAAAGAAACCATCAAAAAAACTATTGGCTGTTGTTGTAAGAAAGGTGAAGCGTACACAAAGGTCACCTTTGTTCTTTATTTACCACACTGTATTTGGATTCTTAATCCTTTAAAACCAGTTACTTTTGGGCAGTAACTCTCTTGGACCTATGACATATACTTTCAGCTGAGGAAAGGAGTTCACAAACATGCAGGAAAAACATAAGAAAGGGAAAGCAAATACGTCTGTTGCTCCAAGGAGATTCAGCTAAGTTAAGAAGGTGATGTCAGATAAGAATTTGAATTTATGGCCAAGATTCAAAATATTACCATGTGAACTTGTGGTTTAGTACTCAGTACAGAAGCAGGGCTCAGCATTGATGAAGATCTGTATCAGTTTTGCCTATTCCAAAATTAAAGTTGCTTTAATTTAGTGGAGGGTTTGAGCTTTTTGCTTCCTTTGCCACATTTTTAGTAAGCTTTTAAAATCAACAGTGTAATGAAATGAAACCAAATCCTAAAACTTGCAGAATATCCATTTTTAATGGATGTTTGCTGATCTTCTTCACCATATTCAAATCATTATTTAATCTCTGATAAACTGGCAAATGCCTTGGCAATTGCTGCCTTTTCATTGAGAAAGGGAAAATAAGTTTCCTTTGTTTTGGAATATCAACGAGTATTCCCAGCAGAGTCGATGACAGAGGACAGAAGGATTTCAAAGCTACCTTTAATCTTCCTGCAACAGTCATAGGAATGTGGCCACCTACTAACAAGTTTGGAGTAGTTCAGTAGGCTCATGGTTCCGACAAGAGGACCTGTTTTTTTCTGCTGCCTTTAAGAGGCAGCCCAAGGAGATCAGACAAGTCAGACTAGACAGAACAGTAAATCGAAATATGGCCATCATTTGTTCAGTATGCAGAGAGTGTATATTTATCTACAAAAAAAGCACACATGTTGATTTTTTTCATATTAATTCTTGATAGATGTGTCTGTTTGATAAGTATAAGGAAAGTCATCCTTTCACTCAGTTTAATAAAACCTCAAGAAACAACATGTTCTCGATAACTTAAAGGCATTCACTTGGTAGTAGGGTAATGAATTTTCAGATGGAATGGCCTGGTGCTTATATGTCTGCACAAGATACCTGTAAACAAATTTGAAAAGTAAGTTTTCTGCTGTAATTTTTATTTGGTTTGCATTGGCCAGTATTTATGAAGCAGAATTTGTAACTATGGTTAACTTGTTTAAACTTCTTAAATAAAGGAAAAGTAAACTGTAAAATAAACAGATGCTTACTGTAAGCTTTAAAAATTATTTATTCAGCTGTTATTTTCCCCTTAAGTCCAATATCAGAACAGTGGAATAAAATAGAAGCCTTTAATGCAGTTCATTATTGTAGAAAGCTGTGACTAACTAATCCATCCTCCCACTGGCCCCTAAATGCGTCCCTCAGCTAGTGAACTCTCCATTCCTAAAGCCTCTTAATACATTTTTTATTTCTGATGTCACTTTCCCACCCTTCAACACACAAAAGGTGGCTTCTGTCTTTGCACCAAAATAGACTTGTTCTGCTGATGCCTTTTGGTGTTGACAAATACATGAAGATTTTTACCGCATATAATAAACTGGTTTTGGTGTCCTTCCTGTAATTTGAGTTTGTTGCCATAGAGGGCGTGTGCAGTGTTCATAGATAATAAAGTCAGGCTTTTTCCTTTTTAAGTGATAGACTATATTCTGAAATATATATATTCACTTTCTTATAGGAAAGGTATGTTCATAAAGCTTAAAGCATTCTAAAACAGCAAGGTCTATCAAATAAAAAGGAAATCAAACCTGTATGTCAGTTTGAGGTAGTTTAAAATGACAGACATGCATGTTTTTCACAGCGTTTTGATAAACCTGAGATAAACTGTGTCTGTATCATTACTCCTTACCATTTGCCCTGTTAATTTCTTTTAAATCCACTATAGCATTGACACAATTGTATGACAAATCATATGCCAAGAATATCTTGCCAAATTTAAAAGTCATTATAGTAACCAGTTTCTTGTGGGAATTACANGGCAACTGGACAGATCTAAATAATTGAGAGGCCAACTACTTTTTTTGGCAAAGACCGTGGCAAAAACTTCATCATAATTTCTTCTACGGGTTTTTAGCAATTAAGCTGGGCCTTAATGCTAAGATGTCTTTCTATACATTTACAAACTCAGTAAAATCCGACATCCAAACAGATGAAGATGAAATAATATGTTTGAAATAACCTTTGCCAGTAGCCAACTGGATGTTTATCAGCAATTACATATTATGGGCTGAAGAGAATCAAATTACTTTTAATATGATGGCAACATCTGATGCAAGATATTTTTGTCTTCTACAGCAAAATAAATTGAATATGAATGGACTTGACAGCATGTATTATGAAACGCATTATGGTCTGGAGACTGGGTGTCGCCCTAACAACCAGACGATATTTCCCTAATTAAGTATAATTTCTTTCCTACGTGATCACAAGAAGATTCTGAGCTGGTGAATTAATGATCTGGGAAATGCATGTAATTCTCTGCTCTAGGTAACTGTCAGCTTAAAACATGTTAAGCTGTCTTAGAAAAGCTGCAAATACTTGATTTGTTCTCCCAGCTTCTTTTTCTAACGTATTAAATGGTGTATATTTAGGGACTATATATATATTAGGAAAATATGTATATAGTCAATTTGAAAATAATATGTTTACTGTCTCGGAGCAAATTTTTTGTCCTTGATATATTTTTTCTCCAGTCCATATTTTTTTTAATAGTTTGTTTTCAATACCTGTCTTGCTTACCTATTTGCTGAAAGACATTTGCTCTCAGATTTTTCTACTGTACGTCTGGCACTTTTGTTTGTTACACTAAATCATAAGACTTCCTTCACCACTGCCTCTTCTTCATTTCCAGGTTCCTGAATTTATACACAGTAATAGTTATCGGTCTGTCAGATAGGTAACCACAAGCAAGTTCCTCCAACCATTTTGCAATAAGCATCTTTGCACAGGATTGCATCCAGAGGATCTTGAATATCTCCCGTGAGGGGAAACTCCACACCCTCTTTGGGCAACCCGTTCCAGTACAGGGTCACCAGCACAGCAAAGAAGTTCTTCCTCATGTTCAGGAAATTCCTGTGCATCAGTCTCTGCCTGTTGCCTCTTGCCTGCTTGCTTGGCACCACTGAGAAGAGCCTGATTTCATGCTCTTGACACCTTCCCTTCAGATGCTTATATACATTGATGCCTTCTGGTCATCTTCATGGCCATCCTCTGGACCCTCTCAAGCAGGTCCACATTCTCTTTATACAGGGGCCCCCATTGCTGGACACATCTCTTGAAGCGGGATCTCATGAATATGGAGAAGACTGGGAGAATTGCCTTCCTTGACATCACAAGTGGGACCTCAACATTTCTGTCATGGAAAGCCTTGAGGGAATTCTCCATCTTTTAGCCAAAGGAGAAGACTGCTTGTAGAGCGAACTGAGAGCTGTTTATCAGTTGACAAATTTAGTTTGAGTGCTTATGGTTTGACACAGTAAAAATGCTGATCACTCTGAGCATAAGGCTTACAATTTCCTATCATAACCAAAAAGTGCAGGTGAAGTACAAACCCTAGGACCTGATCTGGCTGCACAGTATCCCAGGCCACTTATTCCAAAAACAAAAACATGAACATTGTTTTCCTTTTTCATGGTTCTTCTTTAGACTCTTGCCCTGAATCTGCTATGCAGGAACTGCTGGATGGACTGAATGGGTATGTGCCCCACAGATCTGCTTTTAGACTCTTTCACCCAAAGGGAAGACTTCACTGTGGTAGTTCATTAAATGAGTTAATCAATAAGTTAATCTCTGTCAACCAGTGCAAATTAACATAGCCAAGAAAGTGGCAAAAGTGGCAAGTGGTGTAGGTTTGATACATGCACATTATATAGCTTGTTTTCTGAGCGTTTATTTGGAATCATGACAGATACTCCATGGAGGCTAGCTTCTGTAATTTGTCAGATTTCTCTAGGGACTCTTGTCAATGCAAGAAATGTAATCCACTCTGTGACATAAAACAAGTGTGTATGTATTTCATATGCTGAGAGTATTACAAAAAGGGCTGACCAAAATGAGCCTACCTCCTTACCCCACTGCATGCAAGGAATGAGTTTGCAGGGACCGCAGACTCTGTACTTTGCAGATAGGATGTGTATTGAAAAAATATTGCTGGAAGGCGAGGCAAAATTGAATTGGTATTTCCCCAGAATTTTGTATTTTTATTTATTTTTAATTACAGATGAAAGTTTGAAGTCCTTAGCTTCCGATCAGATCCTTGGCAAAAATAGCTCTATGTAAATGTGAGACAGACACATAAGAACAGGTGTGCTGTGGGTTTTGAAACAAGTTTGTTTTACAGGTTGGTTAAACAAGTTTGTTTATAGGTGGATTTTTCCAGTATTCTTGAAGGGAATATAAGCCAATTTTTTTGAACAAATACATTCATCAACATTTTTCACTCTTTGTAGCAGATGTTATGTGATTGTGCAAGCTTGTGATGTGTGCACGCAAACATGCGTACAAGGTAAAGTTATTATTTCATATGCAGAAATAGCTGGAAATACCTCCTTATTTCACTATCTTCAAGAAAAGGAGCAGACCACTCTTTATGATTGACTTTCTTTAACCAACACAGGAAAAAGCATTTTACAACATAGAACTGAAGAGAAACAACATTTTACTAAGGCATGCTGTTGCCAACATGGGACCCTGGGGAGTGGGAGAGCAAAAACCAAGGAATACGAATGGCAAAGAAGCTCTCTCTCCAAAGCTCTCTGGCATGTCTTTTGTTTCATTTTTTGGTCAAAGTCTTGTTCTTGCTTTAGTACATATTCTCTTTGTTATTAATGTCTTTGTTTTTCATGCAGAGAAGAAAAATGCTTTTAAACACTCTGCATGTGTTTTAAATGGGTTTCACTACCAAACTCACTGTCAATAGCTAATTTTACTTAATCAGCTATAAAATATCAGGAGTAAGGGTTCTTAATTGAGACTGGAAAAATCCAAGATAATTAACATAATCGGCTGAAGATCTCTGAGACTGAAGGTTTTAGAAGTCAGAGAAAATTGGGGACATATGTGTTCTGTCTGTAAGATTGTTCGATATGCGATATGGAAAAATGGAAATGACAGGCATTTTGCAATGTACAGTAGCATTCATCATAGAAAGAACATATGCATTTGTTTGTCAGAAGGAATGAAGTAAAAAATGACACTTAATTGGAGCTGACATAAAATGGCCTCATTAGCAGTACAAATAATATATGTGTGTATCTTGGTTGTCAATAGGAACAAAACATATTTCCTCTGACAGATATATTAGTCTCTTCTAAGATTCATGTCAAGTTTTCAGTCAGGTTCATTCATTTAGAGAATGCCTTTTTTTTTTTTTTTTTTTTTTAAATAAGAGAGAGGTTGGACTGTAAATAATGTGTGTTTCTAGGGTGCTGTGATAACACCAACAATGGACCACACTATGTCAATGCAGCCAGCAAGCATGATGGGCCCTCTGACCCAACAGATGAACCACCTTTCCTTGGGCACAACAGGAACGGTAAGATCACTATTTGTTTCTCTATTGCAAAGCATCTATTGCTTACTGAGTTTCTTAAGGTCATTTATTAGTTTGTTCAGTGCTTTTCAGTGCTTCACCATCATGCAGTCAGCATTAGTTATTACAGAACAGAAATGACAAAGTAGTATGAGTAGTAAAATGGTAGGTCAACAAAACCTGTTCTGTATTTAAGAGGAATTACCTGTACTAGTTCTCATGTAATTGCGGAAGTACTGCTCTATCAATTTGTTTTTTAATAGGAAGTTGTTTGCTTGTTAGTCTAGAAAGTTTCATACCACTGGCAACAGGAGTTCTGGCTTTGTGGTAGGATCTACTACTCATTTCAAACCATATGGCAGCCAACCATATGTATTTTGTTCCAGGCTTAGAAATGTGATTTCTGGTCAAGGTCAGCTGTGTTTCCAATATATCATATTTAAACATACATATTTCAACAATTATTTTCTTTTTAAGCTGCATAGGTCATACTCAGTTAACTCCCCCAGGTCAGAGAAAGGCAAAAACCCCTCTTAATTAAAATCATTGAAGCTCTCTGAAGAGTTCCTAAAATACAGCATCTACAGACAATATATGGTGGTTTGATGTGTAAATGTGTGCACACTGCATGTAATGTAAATTTTTGCAAAAATATAGGCATACATATTACACTTCTATATCTTTAGCACACATGCTCTTTATGTAATAATTACATGAAACATGTAATTACACAACATGCTCTGTTATGCACTTACCCTTTTTTTCACCACTTTTCTACTTGATACTAATCTATAGGAACACAGTTTTCCAACTTCTTTTTTTTTTAATTTAATAAGATACTTAATAAAGTTACATCTGTACAAAGTTATTTAACCCACTGCGTTGGGTCTCTTCCTGATCCTCTTGTTTTCACCTTCTTCGTCCTTATCTGTTGAATGTCATTCTAACTCCAGTGTCTCTTCCCACTTCTTTAAAAAAACTCTGTTAAGATCTAAGACTTCTGTATTTTTTTCCCACAAAATTTAAATATGATGGTTTACTGTTTATTCCTGATATTGTAAATGTTATATTCAGCAATCAAAAGAAGTAGAAATCACATCGCAAACTTAATCTCGGCATTTTTCCCATCATGAAATTGAAGGAAATACTTGGACTAGTGAGAATTTCTGCATGTGTAATTATTGTGATTCAAAAGCGTGTTTAAAAGTTAAGGCAAGGAAATGGAAAATGAATTCTGGTTGTGCTGTTGGGCAGCTCCTATGAATTTTTTCCTCTGCCTGTCATTTTCAATTCCATAACTCTTAACAGACATTGTCTTCTGCGCTCATTGTCTCGCAATCTTAATGCAAACTAGAAAACTCCCAGTTAATGTTCTCTTCTTGAGACCACTATTACAGTGCTTACGGTAGCAAATCCATCAGGGGAGTCAGGCAAAGGACTCTGAGAGGCAGTGGGTCATGTAGTGGGTGACAGTGAGATCCTGAACTCATGTTACTGCAACCAAAAGAAAATCTTTCCTTTCTTTTCCTAGCTCTTTACACAGTTTTATCTTTCAAGGTCACAGTATTCCCTATGATAATTTCTTGAAATACATTCAGAGGTATACCATACAGGTTTATGTTCACTATCTGTAAACATAAACTCATTCACAGAAAACTTAAAAGAGCAAGAAAGAGTAAATGATTGATGAGTGCTACAATATCCATAGGCTTTTCAAACATATCAAATGACACCCTATTTTATCACATATGGGATTTCTCTTTGATAAAAACAGCATCAGAACCATATCCAGTTAAAGTACTCATGCAAGAAGGATAATCATGGATGTCATTGAGAATTCCTCCTGTTGGGAATTCCTCCTGTCAGAAATCAGGATTTGGGCTGCCAGTAGCAGTTTTCTTGGATATATCCATCCAGATGTGAAATTTATTCTTCAGCATGTATTCTGTTACAGAAAAAAAACCAAAAAGTGGGGAACGCAAGCTACTTAGAGATATGATTTATTTATTTTTACTTCATTTATCTGGATTCTGAGTTTTGGTCCAGAGAGAGGAGCATTGAGAGCATAAGGCATGAAGAATTGTGCCAAGTCTAAGCCATGCTACTGTGAGTACCTCAGCAGGACTAGGTTTTATGGGAGGTAAAAGATATAAATGATACATTTCTGTTATGAATATATTTTTCAATTTTGTCCTTAAAACTGTGCAGCAGAGTGCCATAAAGAGCCACCAGCTACCTTTCAAGAAACCAGCCAGATTTTTTTAGACAAACAAGACAAAAAGTCCCAAATAATTCTACTCACTGTTGGCAGTAACTCTGTCCCAATTTAATTTAAAAGCTTGCAGTATGCAAAGCAGTTTTTATTGGAAGGCTTTCATATGTTCACTTCCTTAGACAAAACATTTTGCTAATTAACATAACATTTTTCAGCTGAAACAGACCCCTGTGGTCACTTAAGTGAGAGTTGACTTCAAAACCACTTCCACACTTGCCTGATTCGGGATGAACACTGGGTTTCTAAAACATTGCTTCAACAGAAAATCTATTCTCTAGTGAGTGAGCGAGAGAAATAGCATAAGGGCCTATGCAGCTTCGTATCTTGTGGGAATTACTCTGCCTTTTGATGCCCCTTAAAAGATTAAAATACTCTGTCCAGGCTGGAGCCATTCCATCTCCCTTCACAGAGGAACGAACACTCTTTAGCTCTTTGGTGAGGCGAGTGACCTGAGTAACAACAGCCTCTGCCATTTCCTGCCTTGACTCCAAAAACTGGATTTGAATTTTGATCTCTCAGCCCTGAAGCACACATTAAAACCCTTTGGAATCTAGGGGGCAGCTGCCTCCATCCACTTGATTATTTGGTCACCAGCCCAGGGCAGGCTTAATGCTGGCAGGGCTGTTCACTTCCAGCTGGGAGCATCCAATTCAGCAGTCAAAACAAAGTAGTTTTCCTATAGACTCACTCATAGTCAGCTGTATTCCTCCTGCCCTAGGTAAAGCCTTCCCCCAAAACACAAATAATTTTGTGTAGGAAAGCATTTGCCATGAATAGGGACAAGAAGTTTTCTTTCTATCCAAACTCCCAAAGAATGCATATTTAATTTTGTTTTATTATATTTTTAACATTCTTATTTTTTATCTATTATTGAATTGTCTGCATAAAATTAGACATCTCTGCTATACCAAGCACTCCCTAATCAGGAGGATGCACAAAGGCTATCAATATGCCAGGCCAAGGGAAAAGCTGCAAATCCATCTTTGCTTGATTCCAATGCCAAAGGATAGTATAGGGCACTGGAGGAGGTAAAGGCCTGCCATTTATGGCAACTTGACCCTATATTCTTGTGTTGTGAGAGAAATTGGTACAGCATTTGAATGTCCCAGTTACTGTGCTTTGTGCTTCATCCACCAAGAACATAATTCTTTTTTGCCTTTATGAAAATCAAATTGATTTCCGCCAGTGAAAATACAGTTTTTGTTGCTGATGAATTGAGAGGCACGTGTGCTGCTCTGATCACTTCCCCAGTCCATTTGAAATCTGGAGTTAAGCAGACAATCTGCCAGAGGGGTGATTTCTGCCATATTTATATGTATTTTTCATACACACCTCTTCACTCAAAAAGAGCAAAAAGCATTTACATGGGTGTACTAGCTGTGGGCAAATACATAAAGAAAGCCTAAGCTTAAATTATGTCAAGATTACAGCAAGAAAGCAATAGCTCTGTATATTCTGATTAAGGCTGACAACCCAGTCTCAGCTCCTACAATTGTATTAAAATGAAATTTTAATGCCAGAAGGCATAATGTGAAGATAGACAAGGGGTTTAAAGCTTGATATTTTTTTTTACTAGTTTATTATTATTTATTATAGTAACTCTTGTTTTTCCTATGTAATATTCATCTACAGTTAGGTCTGCTATTAAAAAAGGTACTGTAGGCGGAGAATAGAGTGTGTGAGTCTGTAAGGGTAGCACTGAAAGAGCAGCATTAGTTTGTGTTTAATAATGTATGGAGGCTGGAATTGTTCCATCATCAGCCTGTCATTCAAAATGTTTCCAATACAGCCATTGATCTGACATCTCTTTCGTAGTTTAATAACGTTGTGATTGATGCCTGAGTGGATATAATACAAAAACCTTTAGAAATGCAAAAACTGAGCAGTTTGATCACTGCTTTCAGTCATTGTTGCTTGGCACTTCCATGTTTGGCCATCAGCAGCAATAATCTGCCTCTTCAGTGGGAAGAAGATTGGCTTTATTCTTTCTCTTCTGCTTCTCCTTCCTGAAGGAAGTTTGCTGTTCTGCACTTTCTTGGTTGGGGTTTCCCTCCCCTCCCTGCTGTTGGCATCCATTTCAGATACTGCTTGGGTTCCAGTTTCATTCAATAGTTTGAGGCAGCCTTTATTACTCCTCATAGGCAGAGGGGTAACTCCAGCTTTTTCTCCCTCTCCGTTGGAGCTGCCTTACTGTAGCCTTGTTTCATCTTAAGCCTTTGAGGCCCACACCAATGGGAGAGTGAGTAGAAGCGAAGTTTTTTCCTAAAACTGGAAGTTCAACTGGGCTGCTTAATTGTGCTTCACACTTGCAGTTCACTCCGCTTTCAGTTTCTAATTTAGAAACATGATAGGCAACTTGCAAAATAAACCCTCTGTTGCACTTTTTAAACAACAACAAAAACAAAACCAAATTTGTTTAATTGTTCCAGGTACTCTGTATTAAAAACGCAGACAGGTGAAAGAATTGCACTGACATAATGTGGGATCCTGCTGTAACTGCAAGCTACCCTAACTCAGCTTTCCCAGTTTATAGTATCACTGAAATTTCTCAGTGGAATTGCAGGCTTGTTATGCAGGTACATCAGTCTTATCTTTCACTTTGTTAGTTCTTTTTGTTGCCAGCAAGGCTTGATGATATCTCCAGAATCCTTCAATGGAACAACAAGCTTGTTATAGGTTTTTTATCTTTTATTTCCTTTGGATACTCCATGGTCACTGGTGGTTTAAAATGTCACCTGAAGGCCTCAGCAGAATAACTGCTTTGTTAGATAGGGTTGTTTTTTTTCCTGTTTAATCTTCCATTCTATTTGCAGATACTACAGCTACATGGAGCTGAAACACCATCGCATTTCCCTCATGTTCAGATTCTTGTTCAAAAAGTAGTCTCTGTTATTCTAATTGTATGTCACAAGGTCCTTGGAGAGCTACAGGAGCAAAGTTTCTTTGCAGTCTTTGACTTTCACGTTATCAGGTGTTAATCTTAGAGCTCTTTTATTTTATTTATTGACTGACAGTTTCAGTTACTGTTTGTGTGGAAAATATAGGATTGAACCCATTGCAAATGAAATAGCCTAGCTTAGGCTGAAACTAAGAACTTCCTTATCCTTTTACTCAGCCAAAGTCTGGGGCAAATGTAAGAGATTAACAACATGAAGCTGTCTGGGGCAGGGGATCCATTTAAGGAGAAATTATTCTGGTTGGAAGGGAGAAGATCAGCATAAATTCTCATGAGATTTATAAAAACCAAATATCTCCTCCTGCACCTTCCTTCCCAAACAGTCTCTTGAAAGGCAGTTCCAATTTACCTCATGTGTTATTTGAGATAAAAAGGGACACTCAGTGGAACTGAAAAGCACCAGATTCTAAGCAGTCAACAGGAAATGAAGAACTTTTATCATGAAGGATTAAATCAATTTGCAGAGTTTACTGCCGCTAAATATTATTGAGACAAATAGGTTAGCAATCTTAAAAAAATAGATTCAGCATTTCTATAAGGAAACATCTGTGGATGCAACATAACTTTTTGTGGAAAAATTCTTAAATTGACAGCATAGGCCAAACACCTGCTTGGGTGAGCAAGGAAAGATGTAATCTTTTGCCTTTCTGGACCATCTTGAAATTCCACAGACTTGTGTAAGAATTGGGCTGATCAGGTCTTGTGTGGATGAGACTCTTTCTACTCATCTGTTTTAGCATGGGTTCCACAGTCTATATTTGACCATAGCTGTGGTTAGATGGTATTTTTGAATGAATAGAGTTTATGAAATCATATTTCTGTAGTGTTCCCCCGTCTCTTCTGAACTCAACTTTGCTTTCCTACTATTTGTTGGTAGTGGTTTGCTGTTTGCCTTTATGTGCAAGAGTGCCAACCTTCAAAGGCACTGCCTGTCATAGGCAGGAAAGGAAAATGTAAAATGAGAATAAACACAGATGGAGGGAATTCCATTTTTGGTCCAAGCAGCACTTCAGCTGAGCCCAGTAGATCAGTAGCTTTTATTCTGTGTTAAATTTTACCTTCACACGACACTTCCACAGACAAACAAAGAACTTTTGTTGAGGACTCCTTGCTTCTCTTTGAGGTATCAGCTACTGACTCAAAGTGACATTAGCCCAGATTCCCTTTCAGAGAAGGAATCAACTCCCTGATTGTGGTGATAAAAATACACATCAACTCAAAGCAACAGTGATGGATCAGCAAAGCAAAAAGTATCAGCCAGAAAAGCTCTAACTAATATAACTTCATCATCAAACTAACCTCATTATATAATTAATTTGCAGATGACTTCACATAACTGTGAAGTAGAACATTTAGAGGCTTGTTTATAATACATTTTCTGAAACATGACTGCTGCAGTTCTATTTTGTGATTTCTAGAAGTGCCACCTGGTGAATGGGAGTGCAGTTCAAAGCCATGCACTGCATATAAAATTAACTTCTTTATTTTTTAGCAATGGATAGAAACTCAAAGCCATAAAACTGGTAGTATCTGGCATAAAGTTAGTGGTCTGCAGAGTATCCCCCCACAAAAGGCTCGCCTGTAGTCATACTCCCAGAAATTTTTGTCGATATCTCTACTACAGATGAAGCAAGATTGCGAACTCATTTTGCTAACTACTAGTAGGTCATTTACTGAAAAACTTTGAATTTTGAAAGGGA
This sequence comes from Edolisoma coerulescens, assembly GCA_013397115.1. NCBI lineage: Eukaryota > Metazoa > Chordata > Aves > Passeriformes > Campephagidae > Edolisoma > Edolisoma coerulescens. Next base: position 496,667 of record VWZW01002445.1, read on the forward strand.
AAAGTATAATGTTCACACATTTTCTTGTGAAATTTTGGTGATGCTATAAATGACAGGGCAAGTTTAGGGGAGAGAAAGAATCTATTTAGCAGACAGGGAAGTAGAAGTGAGGAACAAATAATAGGTTAAAAAAACCCCTGAAAATAATTCTAGGTTTGAAACATCCTGCCACACCTACAGCTGACAAACTCAATAAAAGGTGGAAAACAGAAGTACTATAAATGTCAGGTCTGTCATCTGTATTTTTTTGATGTGTTTCTCTTTTGTAAATGCGTTTTCCATTTTTCAATCAAGAACAGAACTCTTTGCCTTATTAGAATGAAACTTGGTTTTTTTGTCCTGCCTGTGTTTAAAGAAGGCTCAGGTAATTCTGACAGAAATTATGAATATGGCATTCCAGAGAAGTAATAAATCCAAATATAAGTACTGAAGACAAACTCTGTGGGGTCTCTGTAATACAAGGCAAGTTTGAGGATCTTAGAGAGGTGAGGGGTGTTTTTCAAAACTGTGGCCATGTGAAAAGCAAGAAGTGTCTCCCAGAGGTGCTGCTTCCACAGCTCTTCTTGCCAAGAGCTGGGAAACAGATCTGCAGTCATTTCTCCACATGTACAAGTGCACACAAACACAGCAAGGAGTCTTGAAATGCTTGAAGAGGCTGTATTGTCAGTGGGAAAGAGCAACATGCTAAATTATGTGGGAAACTATCTAGTCTATCCCAAGTAATGTTGCAGTCCTTCGCACAGTACCATTTAGGTCTAAGGTGAAGCATTTGAATTGTGTCAACTTCAAACAGAGATGTAAACTTTACCTGAAAGAAAAGGGCATGAAGGTGAAAGACAGCAGTGGTTTGCGACACAACGTAAGTGCATGAAGGATATCCATGGAAATTTTAGTGGTGCTAACAATAAGGATATGAAAGTAGAATAGGGAAAGTATAACCTTAGTATGTTGCAGAAATTGGTAATATGGTAAGAGCTAGACTAATGTTTGAAATGAAGCATAGAAAGTTCATTGTTTGGGACATCTAGAACTCAACTAGGCCGACCACTTTAAAATCCACAGGAATTTAGGTGTTGACACAAATCCAGAGCAGTGGATAATACCCTTTTGTCATCTCCAGCTACTGTTTTTAATCACAAAGAAACATTGTTATTTCAGTTCAAAACAAGTAATATTCATTTAAGTACTGAGACTTCAGGATATTACAAAAACTTTTAAAAATGTTTACTGAGCATGATGTACCAGGACTCAGAAAAGAGCTGTGCATCAAAATAACATTTTATTTAAAATGTCTGAGATGTACACAGTCAAGGAGTAAACATATGTTGCAACTGAGCATTCACCGTATCCTCTTACTAAAAAACATTTGGGACCAAGAGGTAAGATTGACTCATTTCAACATGTTTTGAGTGATTAGTAAGTATACTGCTCGCTTTGTGTTTTGGTTTTTTTTTTTGTCTTTCCAATGGGATGGGTACATTTTGTTAAGCAAAATGTTTCTGCTCTGAGCAGCAACCTTTGAATTACATTTCCCATGTTCTTTCATAAGGGAAATTTTTTAATTCCAGAGGCACTGGGACTTCACAGAAACACTAGATTGCAGATGTTGCAATGTTTTGGAAGGTGACCTGTTGCCATGCTACTGAAAACACATACAATGGAGTTGAAAGTGAATTTAATCTGAAAGATGTTCAGTATTTTACATCTTTTAATCACAGTGGAAGCGATAACATTACCTGTGTATTGGACAAAGGCCTGGACCTGCAGCTGCTCGTAAAAATAATATTCCATTGAATTTCACTGCCTTTTCCCATTTCATATCCCACTGAATTTCAGCTCACAGTGTGTTTCACAGTTAATCCACATGGTTTATCAGATGGTTGGCAAACTGGTACCCCAAAGGTTTAAACTTCCCATAAGACAAATTACCAGTGCTTTTGAGGGATCATCCTTGTTTTTTCTGGAAAGAGCAACCTGTTCAGGGTTCACTCATTTGTGAAGCAAGGTTAAATGAAGGAGCTAAAGGTGCAGTCTTCATACATTGTGTAAGACACTGGGTTCCTGGATATACAGTGATTTCAGCCTGAAGTTCTCAGAAAAGGATAAGCTTTGTTCAAATGATTTACAATTCTATAGGGAGCTGCTGATGGCAATAACCTCTGTGCCCTCTGATGGTATTTTATTATCTGTGAGTTATGGGTGATTCTGTGTCAGAGCTATGAGGCTGTAGAATCCTCTTGCTCCTAAAAGACTCAATTTGGGACGAGAGTTCTGCTATACCTAATATTTACTATGAAACAGCTCGGTCAGCACTTTTCATTGAGCTGTAGCAAGGGGTTTGAGAGCAGCTGCATTGAGTGAATTTGGGAGTTTGCTGAATTAAATTGTTTTTCTAGCAAGGTGATGAACTGTTGAACACAGCAGATTTCTACTGTGTGGCAGAGGTGAGCTGCACCTCATTGGGATGGGTCCAGGGAGCACTTGTATCCCAGAGGCACATCCTTTTCTGGTCCCGTGAGGGACTGCTCTATCCTTCATGGTATTTTATGGCTTTTGAATGTGATAGACACACATGTATGCTTCTAATTTTGCCTTTTTAGGTTTAGTAGTTGTAATACAGCAACAGACACTTCGTTAAGACTTTAGCATTTAAATGTCCAAATTATTGTGCCTTTGCCAACCTCAACTCCCTATTTTCCTTTGGTGTGTTTCCCTTGGGGGTTTCTCTTAAATCAGTATAATGTTTATATAACACAAACTGATTTCTCTGATGCAAGAACTTCATGCTGTTTGTGTTTTCTGGCTTGTGAACCACAGCAGTGTGCAGGGTTTGCAGTAGGGACCAAAGGTGCTGTGATTTTCAAGTGATTTTTTTTTCAACCATCAGGCACCTGACCACTCCCTTCCTCCTGTTTACTATAATTTTGCTCTGCTGCCAGCGCTTTCCACCTAAAACACTTGCACTTGACTAAAAAATGAGTTGTATTTGTTCTTTTTTCAACTGCCTTTTTTAGACAGTGCAAATCGGAGTGACAAAAATACAGTAACAAGGGGAAGTGAGAATTGGGCTATGATGGTATTCCCACAGATAACCTTGCCTGGTTTATCCACAGAATCCAAATTGGTGCTCAAAATTTTCGTGTTCAAAGATAATTTTTTAACAAAAGCTATTTTGCTGCCTTTCTTTTAACATGCAGATGCTCCTAACTAGCTTTAGTAGAACTGATTTCCTCTGAAGACAATGGACTTATCTCAGAATCTTTAGTTTTCTGGGAATAAATGGCTGTTCCAACAAAATGGCCATAATTTGATTGATTGGTATTATTTTCCTATACACATTCTAGAAGATTATTTTATTTCACAAAGTTTATCCATAACTAAAAAATGCAGGTAGCGACAACTTCAGATTTTCTTGATGTGTTATGGGACATAGGCAAATAGTGGCAAAAACTTCCCTTCAGTGTGTGGCCACTGGTTGAAGAAGGAGGTTTCCTTAATTTATTTGTAGCTGAGTGATATTGAGAGCAGAAGACCGCTGATCTTCCTGAAATGTTTATTCTTTGTTTAAAACTGAATGTAACAGAGTTGGAAATCAGGAAATGATTGATGGAAAAATTTAAAGTAATTAATCTGCAACAGAAGGCAAAGAAAAGAATAATACATTTCAAGACTTACAAATCCACTTTTCTCTTCCATTTATGTCCATACAAATGTCATGAGCAGTGTTATATTTTCTTGTGTTTCAAAACAGAAAAATATGACTTAAGCACCGTGGCATCATTTCAATCTTATTTTTAATATTGGGATTTTTGCTTTATTGCATACACTATTGGATATGCGTTCCAAGGAATGTTAATATACATGATTGCAATTACAAGTCTGGCACAGAAGTGTAAAATATTAGTGTCTCTGGTCTATAATTGTTCTACAGAGATCTTTGCAGGCAGAGCTGATCCTATTGTAAACTAAGAAGTTTCAGTACTTACTGATAGTTTGAAGCACTTATTTTTTAGGCAGTTCAGTTAGTTCAGTTTATGAACCTGTGGAGTTTCTATGGAAGTATTTTAACTCCATCTGCACGTGTCCTGCAGATTTCTGCCGAACTTTTCTTCTTTTTCTTTTTTTTTTTTTTCCTAAGGTACAAATTATACAGGAGGGAATCTATAGCATTTGCTGTTCCTCCCAAACACAACAGGACTCCAGTCTTTTCAGAGAGACCCTGAGGCAGAGACAGCAGCACCTATATTGCATTTTATATTCTCAAGGTGTTTTAAAAGCGTTAATTAAACCTTATAGCATCACTTAAATAAATAATCAAACTAATGCAAGGTCTTCAGTTCCCTTTGAGGTAAATGACCTCCATACAGGGTAGTCTTTCTTACAGTATGAACAGCAGCTCCTGTTCCAAACCCAGGGATGCTCAGCTGTACATTTAAGGCAAAGCCCAGAGTCTCAGTGTGATTGACTGCCACACCCTGTTCTGGTCAAGGCAGCTGAACTAATTGGCCCATTCTTCTCAGTAAGAAAAGAGAAGATTTTACCAGTTCTAGTTAGATTTGGCTTTACTGCCTAGCAGTGAAACTTAATTGCTTCTTGCTGAATGATCTGTAATAATCTGTCCTCTATAGTAATAATAATGAAAAATAGTTTAAAATAGAGTTTTGAAGTTAACTCAGTGTTCTGAGTTCCCATACCAAATTATACCATGAATGTCAAATATATTTTGGCATTTATATTTCCCTGAGTTCACTAGCAGTATGGACAGCTGTGTCTTGGTAGTTGTATTTAATGTTTTTAGTCTTGCTCTGTTTTCATCTTCATGCTCCATGTAGTGTTTCTCATGATCTTCACAACAAGCAAAAAGTTCCAGTCCCGAGGCAAGGATGACAGTTAAGCAGATGCTGTTTCAGTTCACAATTACCATTCCTTCAAGGCTGTTAGGGGATATTACAGCTGGGCAGGCTGGTAAACCATCCCCCACACACACCCACCTATCCTGAGATTAAATTTGTTGTCCCTGACGTCAGCCACTAAGTGAGAGGCATCTGCAAATGCCCATATTCCGCTTCAGGAATAGCCAGTTTTATACTTTCTAAGTGTTAACTCTGCTAATTTGTATTTTAGCAGTGTGGCCTGTGAATTCAGCATAACACTTCGATGCCAGCAGTGCTCCTTCTTTGTAAGGTGAATCATGCAAAGTCCTATGGCTTTAAAGTGTTGATATAAATTTATTTGACAGAAAAATGGCCACTTTGTCATCTCTGTCATATTTCTGGGCAAGGCAATCTGTGGTGCAGTTAGGACTTTGTCCACTGCAAATATTTGCACAGCACTTAATCTTTTTTTTTTTTTTTTTTTTTTAATATATATATTGTGTATAAAAGGAAAGGAGAAAGGGAACATTATGCTGATCAGTGAGCACCAGTGCGAAATGAAGATGTCTGAGCTTTCCAGTCAGTCCGTGTGCCAGAGCCAGGAGTGTATCAAAGAACCTGAATGGACAATCTAGCCTAGAAACAGATACTCTGCAAGATCCTCCTGAGAAGAACAATTCCCTGACTGGGCTGTGGCATTTAGAAGAGGCCAGGATTGCTTGCCTGTACAGGCTGGGGTGCATTTGTGCAGCGTTTGTTCCTTTTCACATGATTGGAACAGAGGGATCAGAAGAGTTCACTGAGAACTCCTGCTAGGGCCTGTGTGGAATATTTTAAATATGTGTATTTAAAGAAAGCTGAAGATGATTGAATTTCAGTTTGATGGCTGTAGATGGGCTTTCTCAGCTGTGGTTATTATTTTTTTTCCATTACTGTATGTCACATTGATGCCTTGTCCCCAATAGTATTTAAGAGAAATATATCTCTTAGTTTTGCCTCCTGATCTCATTATGAAGGAAAGGGTTGAAGATGTTCTTTTAAAGCACATTGGACAAAGTGTTACAGCCTTTCTTTCTATTCCCAAGTGGATGTATCTGAACCATTCCCAAGGATCTGTAAAGAATCAGTGGTGTCCTGTAGAGGAAAGCTAGATGTCCTAACACAGATTTGGGAGAGTGCAGGAGACTATCTCTCCTGCCGACCTTATCAGTTATTATAGTTTTGCTGTCATTGACAGTAATGTTTCATTAATCTGCAATTCCATTTGAGAGGATATAGTGTGGTAGATTTTTTGTCAGTTTTAATGTTCATGAGTGATTTATAATATTCTGTGAAATTAATACATTATTTAAAGTATGTCTACAGCTCTGACTATGCAGTGTGATACAATCAAAGGATCTTGTTCTCTCTTAGAACACCCATCTCCAAGCTCTATTCATTTTATTTGTGATTTGGAGCATCTATCTTGTACCATTTTCAAGCTGTTACTATGCAGCCACTGAAAAAGAGGTGAAAAATTGCCACTAAACTTTGTATTTCATTCAGGTATGAATCTGTAAAAGTTCTAGACCATCAGGATTAAAGATGTAGGAACTGCATATTGAAACATCTTAGAGGATATTCCAGACTAACCTGTAAATTGAGCAGTGCATCTCTTGGTACATTTTTTTGTTTCCTCTCCTTTACAACAAGTAGCTCACTTGTCTGCAGCACTTCCTTTCTCTCACTTGAAATGGTTTTTAAATGTGCACTGCTGCAAAACCTTCCTTAAAGCCAGTCATGACTGGGAATTTTCTCTTTTCTATTTTCCCTTTGCCCAGCCTCATCTTTCTTTATTTTGAATTTGCCTTTGGGGCCAGACTTACCCACGTTTCTTAGCTGGATGCAAAGTTTCTCAACCCCTCACTTCCTAGGTCTGCTCCCACCCCAGGGAAGCACAGCCTCGTAGTGCTGGTGAGTGACACGGTGATACATTGCCTGGATGGGAGCTGACAGTGCTGTGAGAAATATGACAGTACCTCTGCCCTTGATCAGGATTCCCATTTGAAAGTTTTCATTTTGATAATTACATCCTTCCCAGATAGTAGCCCTAGTCATTGATCATACTAATATCATTTTAACTGATTCCCGTAAGTCACCTTTTAAAGACACTTTCTATGGTTTCTTTTCCCCCTATATCTTCTTCCTCTGCAGTCATAGGATAAGACTTTTTCTGTCTACCATTCATCTGATTGATTAGAAATGCCAAATACTTCCTTTACGTATGGCCTGGTAATATACACATCACATTTCCTCCCTTGGGATCTTAATCAGAACAAGTAATGGCCTTTAGCTTTTCTCATTAGCAAAATGGAAAAGCACCATACCCAATCCATTAGAAATACAGCATTGTAATATGAATTCATAGGAAAATGGCTGCATGCCAGCAGACATGGAGTGAGTTTACCTTAAAGGATTTTCAGGGGAAAAAAAAAGGGAGAAAAAGTCACCGCTTCTGTCTGGCTTGCAAACATTTTGAGCCATTACTTGTCATGCCTGTCTGTCAGGCATTTTGCTGTTGCTCCTTAAGTGCTGTTTGGACATCTCTATCATATAAAGGGCATTCATAAGGAGGAAATGTGCGTGTTTGAACATGTATTAATGTCTTCCCCAATGTTGATTCCCTTCCTGGATTATTCTCCTCATAATCTCTATCAGAATTAGAGAGAGGGGAGGAAGTTGGGAAGATTTTTTTATTCTGCTTTGCTTCTAATTTTTCACAGAATGTGCTAACCTGAAAAAATGTACCAAGAGCAGCCATTACAGCATACTCGTCTATCAAGCTGACTGCTGCTACGCTTTTTTTAGCCCTGTCTAAAACTATTTACAATCAGTACACTGAGAGTGAGGACAAGACTGATTAACAGGTTTTTTTCTCCAGTGATGGGAATTGCTTTTTACTTGGCCTGGTCTTTATTAGCTCTGAAAATTATTAAAATTCATACACCAGCACTGAAAACTTTCAGTGCTTATATTTTCCAGAACTGTAAGAAGGTGTTAAGGCACAAATCCGTACCAAATGATAATTGCATTTAATTTGAATGCATATGAGGTGATTCTGTCTCCTTTGGAAAACTAGCACTGAAAGAACACAAAGAACAGCCTTGGAATGCTGCTATTCTGCCAGCACTAAGGCACATTTGTTTTGCTGGCCCCTTCAAGCATTGGTCATGTTATTCCTGGTAAAATAAGTACTAAGCACACCCATGAAGCTCTGTTTAATAGTGTCTTATGAAAAAGGAGCACTTGCACTTTTTTTTTTTCAAACAAACCTCAGGTTTCCTCTGTGTTAAGTTGCTCACCTGTACAAAGGGAGAGTCAAAGCTGAAGCATCAGGCTTGCGTTATTGGCTACTTCACTTATGGTTCATCAACTGTGTTGATCACACTTTCCCAACAAAACAGTGTCCCAGTACTAGGTTAAGAAAATAGTACAGTGAAATCGTGTGAAAGACCTGCAGCAGTCAAAAATGGGAGGCCTTCTAAAGGGACCTCTCTCTGTAGGAGGCAAATTACTGGAGGAGGGCTTAAGGGCAGGAGGGCTTAAGGCAAGGAGGGATGACTATTTTTTGAAGTATTGGAATTTTTTTTCCCTTCTTTCATTTTCTGTTTTGTTCTTCTGCTGGTTTTCATTGTTTTGGATTTTTTTTTTAATTTTTGGTATCTTTCTTTCTTCCTTACCTTTTCCCCTCATAATTTGGAGGAACAGTGACAAATTAGGAGAGATCTTGTGCAATTTTTATCATGCAGTAAGTTTAGGAGTTCAGCATTGTTAGCAGATCATTACATGATAGATAAGCTGATGACATAGTATAGTTCGGACTACTCTGCTAAAAGTCAAGGTTTCTCCTTTCCTTTTGCAGCCCTATTGCTGATATGATCTGATGTGTCTCAGAGATCCTCCCACAGCTGATAATTAACATACTGAGAAGCAAACTGTAATATTCTTACTCAGTCACACTCTATCAGTAGGGCATTGACTTTAATTTTAAGGGGATCCTTCTCCCATAAGAATTTCAAGAGTTTGTGGAAAGTGGGAAAAGGAAGTCTTCCCCAAAAATGCTTGCTATTACCACCTTCCACAGTCTTGCCATGTAAGCAAAGCTAATGATCATGTAAATATACTTAAAGATTTTGACACAACAATTTTATGCTAATGAGAAGCAATATTTTGTACTACATCACTTTAAAACACTTTACTTTAAATGTGCTGAAGTTGGCACCAGCCTTTAAAGGTTAGTATTCTCTGTTATACCCACCCTATCCAAATATGAATATGTCTGATCCTTTTGCTGAAGTTGCAGATAGGAGTCGGCTGAGCAGCATTCATGGTTTCCAGTTTGTGGGAAATTAGTCTTATGAAATTTGGTTTCATTCTGATTCATCTTTTAAAAACTCAGAACAAACCAGAAAAATTCTCCCTTGAGCCAGAAATTCCAAACAAAATTTAATTTTCAGAAACAATGCCTCATGGTATTGTTTCTCCCCATACAAAATATCGTCGCCAAGATCTTGGCAGCTGCCAACTGGCTTAAATGTCCATCTTGGTTTCTGTCAGCTTTCAGGCAGCAGCTGCAAAACACTCCCAGGATTTCATGTTCCAGAGCAGCCTCACCATGTCCGATGCTTTGGGCAGGCTTCCAGACCTCCTAATGGGTCAGCTTACAGGTCTGCTTACTGAGGGCCAAATTAGTCTGGCAGCCAAGTCAGAAAACCCCAGGAATGTTGCTTTGGAGAGGCAACTTGGTGGGATTGTCCTGGAAAAAAAGCAGGGCACTGGCTTGAAGACTGAAGAGGGACTGCCAGTTTCCAGATGTGTAGGAAGAGGTAAGGACATCCCAGAGCTTCACATGAGGACCCATATGAAGCAGGGCTCTTGGGGCTTGCAAACTCCCTACTCAACCACACCAACTCTGTGCTGAGCTGCCTGGAAGGCCTGAGTGCATGATTTAAAGGACATTTATCCACACATGCCCAACAGCAGGCTGATTTTCCTCATATCCTTAGGCATAAGGGCCCAGCATTTCCCAGAGGGAATGTGTTTCCCTCTGCCTAAGCCTGGAGTTGCATGTTCACCATGAATTTAGGAAGGCCAGCTTTCAAAGCATCCTTAATGCCACTGTTCACTTCCAGGGTGAGCCCCAAAAGGTGATATCTCCAAGGTGTTTCAGGCTCACTGAACTGGCAAGTTCTCCTCCATCTCTGGATGCAGGGTACTGGTGAACAGCAGTCTTTTTTATGAAGTATTGAAATGGTCCCTTCCCTGCCCTGCCCTGCCTTGCCCTCTCCTTCCTTTCCACAGTGATATTTTTCATTATACTTAGCCAAATATTTTGAATTCTAGGGATCTTTTAGAGGTAAAGAACTGAGGAACATCATGCTTCAGCTGCTCTTAACAACATCCAAGGTGTACACTTGGTGATATAATTCTATTCTCTTACTACCTTTCATCTCTCTGGCGTGACTGCCTTTCCATGCAGGAGATGTTGAAATTCTTCCTGTTTCTAGGAAAATTGGAAATACTAAAATTCAGGTGGCCTTTTGTCTGTTTTTACTGTTCTTTTCGGTTTGGTTTATCTTCCAACTAATTGTCCTGGCTTTCATCTTCTTCGTTCTTGGACAGCTGGCCCATGAGCTTTCCGTTTTTATCCCTGGTCTGAAAGAGCAATGGAAAGTGCATGTGATGATTGATGAGCAACTCTTATTTAAAAAGTCTAAGCAGTTCTCCTTTTGTTTTAAAAGTTTCAGCTGTACAGTATGGACATTTGCACACAGCAGTCTGCTTCTCTTTAGACTCTTCAAATTCATGGAGATTTAATAGCATCTAGAAGACATGTTTACATCTAGAAAACAATTATTTGTTCATATAAATGAATATGTTATTAATAATAGCTCAGTGTGCTCATATGTTTAGAGATTCACTGACACATTTTATATTTTTTTTACTTATGTTGAAAATATTAAAATGTACAGATAGGTCTTCCTTCATCTTACTAGCAGCCGTTCATCAGGGACTATTTGAAAGAATTGCAGTTAGATGGAAATTTCGAAGAATTTCCAACTAAGGGGGTGCATAGGGATTTTTTTTTTATATCAGGAGCCTCAGTTATAATTCCACTGCATCACCCTTTTATTCTTCAGTATACAGGATCTGAAAGAAGAATATAAATGTGACAGAATCTCAGTGATTACCGACCCTGGTTGACCAAGACTAATGCAGTGTACTCTTATGATACAGTCACTATACCCTGGTTTTATGTAGGGTGCTGCAGACAGGACTGTAATAAATCATGCACTAACCCATGCTCAAAAACTTGCCCCAGAGAGCTCATAGTGTGCTTTCATAGAACAGGTACACAGAGGGTATTAGAAAAAAAAAAAAGCCTCTTTGGAGAGAAATGGGTAAGAACTGAAGAATTAAGAAAGTACAACAGATCACTGGAGTTTTGTTCTTAGTTTTAAGCACTGAAGTCTTCCTGTCTTACAAATGTATCTATCAGACACATGGAATTATTTGAATTATGCAAAAAAGCAGTTTTCACATCTTGGGGCTATTCATATATGCACTCATACATGGAGAATCAGTTTACATTTCTGGACAGCCTCCATGGATCCCCGCCTACAAAGGAGGCTTTGTCACAAGGAAGAGTGAAAATGTCATGGGCCTTGGTACACTCACATGGACTGCAAGGATCATTGGCACCCTCAGGTCAAGTTCCTAAAGGAAGTTACCAATTAATGAAAGATGCAATCAGAATGGGAACTTATTTTCACATCCTGAGGTGTTTTCATCCATTTTTTCCCTTTTCATACATTGATGAGATATCTGGAAGTGGTTTGAGACTTTTACTGAGTTCATTTGTAGTGCCAGCCTTTAGACTAAAAAGTGGTTAAAGTGAATGAGCCAGTTTTTTATTTATCTGCTTATACTGCTTGCATTTACTACAGTTTTTACAAAATGTATGCTAGTGAGACCGTGGTACACAGCTCTGTGGGGGGGTCTGATGGTTGTCAGACTTGTTTACTCTAAATAGTCTGTCTGATTAGTCTTGATCACTCTGCTTTAGTAGCAGGACTGAATTTCAGAAAGAAGAAAAGACCTGTTAGCTATGGGGGGAGAGGGGGGTGTTAGCTCATCTGCACTTTTTCTTCTATAGCTTTGTGTTACTCTGATTTCCAGAGATAGGGATTTGTGAAGGATGTTTAGAACTCCTGAAGAGAAAAGGAGATTAGTTTTCAAATATAGTTCTTGAAGTTATTATTCTCTCTACCTTCATTTAACTTGCTCAGAGAATTAGGTAACATCTCATTAGGAAGGTTGAAAGGGAATTAATAGCCAGCATTCCTAAATACATTTGTATTACTGAGCAGCAGGGAAGGAATGTTAAATCCGGTAAGATTTCTATTCTCTGCCTGAACAATGAGTGCAGTGGCCCAGCAATGGGATTCTGTTGAATGACAGAGCTGTTCTTGATAGGACTATGGTAATTGTGTGGTAAAATGGAATTATATCATTATACTTTAGGCCTGGCTGATAATTATTAGCAAAATTATTGTAATATATGCAAAAACTTAGTATCATTCATTCTCCCATTCTTTAATTGGGAGAAAGTGAAATTAATAACAGCCATTGAATAAGTACAGGATTGAGCTGGAAAATGAGAATGCTTCTGGGTAGCAAAAGATATTTTAAGTTTAAAGTGAAAACTGTGGCAGCTGGATATTGTATTTCATTGAACTGCCACTGGCGCTGATGAACTAGATGGTCCTTTTCTCTTCCTGAGTTCCCATGTCTCCATGCCAGACTATGGGATAAGAGGACACAGCAAGACAATGTTCTTTTCTATTGGAGAACAGGGTATTTTCAAATGAGAAGGTGGAACCAGAGAGAAAAAAGCAGCGGTTTTATTCTATATTTCATTACAGTTATAACCACATGGCATTGGTCAAAGAGAGATGCAATTTTTGTTCTTTGCAGGGAAAGAGATTTGAAAGTGGAAGGGCCGGTTTCCTTCCTAGGGTGAAAAAAAAAAAAAAAAAAAAGAAGATTATGATAATAAATTCAGCCAACAGACTCATTTCCTTCAGTTTTCCAGCAATGCAAATGTTTTTGCATGATTCTGTTAGTGATGCAGTGTCTAGACTTCTCAGATGGTTTAAAAGATAAAAAAAAAAAAGCAGAAACAAACCCTGGCATTAGTTCTGGGAATCCTGAAAAGCTAAGTCATTATCACTGTGCTATAGCTCATGCGGTGATATGAAACCACAAATAGTCATTGAAGACCTGATTCTGGAATCCTTGCTTATTTAAGATACGTGGTTTAGCATTTGCTCGTGTAATACTTCCCATTTAATCTCCCTTCAGCAGGCTGTGGTGGTGTAAATGCTCACCAGCACATTCTGGTACAAGGCTTCTGCATTTTGGCTCTCACATTTACTGAAAAGGCTCTGTGCCTTCTCTGGAACATGGAGGCTGATGATATAAGGAAAGAGATCTCTGATTCTTGCAACAGATATACATTGATATAAAACCAAAGCAAAACACCAGAAAAGAGCATTTGCACATCGAATTTATAAAAGGCTTCTTTAACATTTTTTCCTTGCTCGTTGCTGCTTGTCCTTAGTCAGTCTACTGATTCTGAGTGTTGTTTGAGGTTTCCAGATTTTCTGCAACCTATCTGTTACCGTCTCGTTTTGTAAATTCTTTTTTGTTTTCTTTGTACCGGGAAACTTATTCAGCATTGATCAGATTTTTAACTGTTGTCACTCTCTAAAATCCCACAGTACTCATAGTGACCAAGAGAGTTAATGTATCTGCAGCAACCTCCATCTAATCACAGCTGTGTTATTTTATAGGCAACCAGGCCTATAAATAGAACTGAACTTTAGGGTGGTTTCTTATACATTCTGTTAATGATGGCCTTCAGAACTTAACCAGAGTGTGCAGCCAAACTCTTCTGGTGATGTAAATGCAATAGTTTGGTCTTGCAAGAGGCGCTCTTTCAGGCACTGTCTCAGCTGAAATTCAGTAACTAATGACTGGTGTAAGGGGTGTTTGCTATGTACCTCAGCTGTTAGGCAGTTGCCTGACTTTGCCTTAACCTGAGCCTGAGAAAGGCAGGCTAGGGGCTGATTAGGGCAGATGAATAAATGGACATTACCTGTGCCACAGTCTCAATGTAAAAACTCCTGTAAATTCCCTGCAGATGACTCAGCTCCACCTTTGATGAGTAAACCGTATTATCCTACTGCAACATGCTCCCTCAGTCTGCGAGGTACAGGCAGCTGCCTTTCTCCTGTTTCCTGTTTCCCAGTGCCTGTCACCTTTATGCGTTTAGTGTTTGCTGCAGGCTTAACACGATTCTTGCTGGAGCCAGGCTGGGACACCCCGCTGTTTGCAGATCTCTAAGAAGTGATGTTGCTCTCTGAATTAAACATGATCCTTCTTGAAGGATCTAGTTTTGTCCCCTCAACCCACTTCCTCATTTGTTACCTCCTTCCATTTAACTCTTTGTAGTTACAGAGGGTAGTATCTGAAAGGAGAGCAGAGGTGTAAGTGTACATTAATGCTCTCATTTTCTAGCTATGTATTTTTTCACATATTTAAGTAGTTTCAAAATGGTAAAAACCAAAAACCCCATTGGAAAAGGCACGAGTCGAATTGTTAATGTAGCATATAGACTAAATTGGTACCTGATAAGTGCAGTCTGAATTAAGCAGTCGGGCATCATAAAGCATGAATTATATTACAGTACTGCACATCTTCAGTGCTGAGAACATGCATTCTCTGTACTATATGAAGAAAACAATAGCTTACAAGCAAATTAAGAGCATGTTGCCACCATCAGTGTAGTCGTTTTCTATAGTAGAAATTACCAGCTCTTAAGGGATCAGAGTGCCGAAAAAAGCTCCTTTATAACCTCCAGATCCATCATCTGTGCCTGTAGAGTCACTATTCATTTTACTGTCAGAAATAAGCAGCTTCTACTTTTAGACCCACAAAGCCTGTGCAGTTGTGGAAGAATGAACGGTGCTTTCTTCTGCCTTGCACATACCTTGTTGAATGACCGATCACATCACAGCTCAAGAATATTTAATCCTGATGGAAACACATGACAAGGAAAGGATGCATTTGGATTTTTCAGATTCTCTCATTTCAGTGCTCGTAATACTAATATTTAGTGGATTTAGCTGGGTGCTGCTGAGCTTAGCATGTGAGTCATGCTGTCTCTGTTTCTCATGTATGTGTGGATAAAGAACTGTAATGAGTGTGGTTCGTGGACAAAATAAATCCCAGTGATGGTCTTCTGACATAGATGTCTTCTTTGTTTGCCATCTGCTTACTTCCAAGTTACATGAGTATCTTGAGGTAGATGAGAAGCCATATGGAAAGTATGTACATTTACAGGAACTGTGATCCAAATGGAGCTGCATTATAACAGAGTCCCTCAGCTCAGGGATGTCCTTAGACTAGAATTTTCATCCTAGGTGGTCTTAAACTGAGTAGATATAAAATATTGAACTTTTCTTTAAATCTCAGAATAATTTCTAAAGTTCTTTTCCACCTCCTAGCATGGACTCTGCTCACTTTAACACATCCAGAGCACATTTTTTAGTAGAATAGCTAGGTAAAGTGTCTGGGGGACCCAGGGAGAGACCCAGATTCCAGTGGGGTCATTGTGTGCTGGATATGGAAGCTACTGAACAGCAGTGTTCAGGAAGCTTTTTGCTAACCAACCAACTGTGAATATTCATGACAAGGAATTCAACTCTTGCATTATCCAAACCCATTAATAGAAGTATCAACACTGACATTGTGCCTTAGCGCTATGTAATCTTTATTTATCCTGTGAGATCAGAGAATTAGGATTATGTAGCTCACAGAGGAAAGAAATACATGTGAACTTGCTTGAACTAGTGTCAGTTATAATAAAAATTAATCTGTCTCCATTTTCATTACACTGTTAGTAAACAAACTAAGCTAGAGCAGCTTCTCAGCACTAGGCTTCCCATGGTAGAAACTGGTCCAGCAGGGCAGATACTCCCGATATTCATGTGGTCTCAGCTGGGACTCCCTGTGCTGCATGTGAGGGGACTTCAGATACTAGACACCAATTATGTGTCTCTGAGAACTAAGCTGTAGTTGTCCTTTATAGGTTGATAAAGATTTTTAGAGAAGCCCCAATGAACCCTTCAGTGAGACCCTGGAGATGGAGAATCAGTTCCAAGCCCCAGTAACAGGTTTAGTTGTTGACCCAATAACTCCTGCCTGAAATGGTGAGGATATCTTTTACATTCATAAAGAGGAAGATATTAAATATGTTTGGACATTCCACTGGAGGGCACAATATGTGTACCTGTGATACAGACCACTGCCGCTGTGGGGTCCAGGGCCAACTGGACCAGTTAACCACCAGTACTCTGTAGCACTGAGCCTTGATTAAATTTTCCTAGGATCAAATTCTTTGCCACAAGTACTATGACTTCATTTGTGCTATTGGTGGAACTAATTTGGCTCACAACATTTTTCTTTTTAATTGTAGAACTCTAAAGGATATATACAAAAAATTGAACCACCATTAGAGAAGACATTTAGACAAGCAGAATGTTATATTCAGGGGAGAAGTCACTCTCCTACAGTTCTCCAGGGAGTCTGGCAAGTAACTGGATAGCTTTGGTCTCCGGTGCTTTAAATCATTGCTGTTTGGCTGAATTCAGTTAAAACTCCTGCAAAAAAAATTAAACCGGGGAGAGTGTGGGGAGGTGTGAGTATGTGAAAAGACCAGGGCAGGCAGGCTTTGGCCAGGGCCACCAGTGACACTCAAGTCAACAGTACAGTTTTCGCTAGAGATTGTCTGGCAGTGAAAGAAGCAACATGAAGTAGTCTGGAAAGTAAGATCAGGATCTGCCTCAAGAGATAAAAAATAATAGAGTAAGAAACTGCACAACTACTGAGAGCCGCGATTTCGAGTCAGCGAAGACATCAATTAATTCCCAGACAGTTTCCGTTGTTATGCTACAGAACACAATGCCAAAGGATTTTGCAAAAAATGGAGTGGTATGAATTAAAAGGTAATTGAATAATTTGATATTTGTGTATTAAGTCGCATGGGTTTGTGTGTAAGGTAAGGGAATGGCAGACAACTGCATCTTATAAGAGTCTGAGTGTTGATCTTCTGCGAGGTTCAGGGAAGAAATCAGAGGAAGTTCAAGTTGAATGAGACCACTTTATTATTTAAATTAACGCTTTTTCTTAAAATCTATATATACTTGTACAAGTGAAGCTAGACTGCATAGATGTTTAGAACCCTTGCAGGTCTTTGCAGAACTCTCGAGAATGCGTGCTTCAGGTTAATGTTAAACATTGACACATTTAGAACAATGCTGCACAACAGATGTCTTCCCAACATGCGAGGGCAGCGTTACAAGGCAGAACGAATGGAGCGGAAGCGGCTCTGGAACACCCCGCTGTAACATTCTCATCAGCTCTTAATCTGTGAGCCAGCAGAATAGCCCAACTGTACTGAGTACAATAGGGAGAGCTGGCCTAATGCTTTTGGTGGGTTAGCCTTCATAAAAAACCCTACTGAATTCAATTCTCTTCGCGGAGAACAAGGAAAAAGCTGCAGAAAAACATGGCCTGATACAGGCACACAGACACTGGGGACACTCCTGTCTCTTTGCTTAAGTTAAGGAAAATGCTGGGAATTTGGGTAAAAATATTGTGGTGGTTCTCAACACCGTATGCTGCTCATATTGCAAGTATGCATTCTATGTCACATATGATCCTCACTTATTTTTTTAATAGAAAACAATTTCACTTAAATACTTTTTATTTTCTTCTACTTGAAAGAATACTTCAGAATTTAGCTGTGAGATTCTTACATGTGCTGTTGTCATTCCCTTAGGTGTTTCTTCAGCATTGCTGCAGTCTGCACCCCACTTTGCAATTTCATAATGCATGTTTGTGACAGGCATATCAAACCATCCAGTTCGTTTAGAATTGAGGTGGGAGAGTGCTTTGAATGTAAATTTTACTATGAACAGCAGAATAAAGTCTTGCAAGCACTTCCTAGCTCTGCCAGGAAGCAAAGCTATATTTAACTCATTTTAAAATTCATCAAATACATTGTGGGCTGATTCAGATCTTTGGTGTGTCTTTGAAGATAACATGTAGTAGAAGTGTCATACAGTCAGTTGGGGGATCGGGCACATTCTGAGATTCTTGTCAGTGAAGAGATGTAGTTAGGACTGGATTGTAGAAAGAAAGGTACATATAGATCTAAGGACTTAATATTGATACTTTATTTGAAAATTTGAACAATGACTGTTGCATTCAGTTCAAGAGCTTTTTGAGAAGTGCTGTATATAAAGAGATCAGTGCCAAAAAAATGACAAAATTCACATGCGCACATTAATTTTAAAAAAGATTGTCTTGTAGTACTTGGGAGAGACAGTATTTCAGAGAAGCTAATACAAATTGTTGCTATAATAGTAATTTGCACAAGTTTCAGTATGCATAGGAAAGATCCCTGGATAGTAAGAATAAGCCATAAGAATTTAGCTAAGGTATCTGTGTACAAAAGGAGAAACTTCAGATAGATCTTCCTCTTCCTTTATTTCTCCTGTCTTGGATTGCACCTATCTGCAGCTTTGTGTCCCTGTAAACTCAACTGCTGCTGTTGGTGGGGTTAAATATAGACTGGAATAAACCTCTCAAATTTCATGCTTCATATTTTGTAGCTGTCAGTAGATAAGGTCAATAAGACTCCAAAAGATTGTTTGGACTGCTTTGTATCTGTAACCACTATATAGATATATATATATATGCTGCTGTCATGACTCCACTGAGATTTTTGTAAGTACAAACAGGAATCTCTCAATTTTAGAGAACAATCTGCTTCCATTAGTGAGATTTTTATTATTGCCTGTATTACCTTTATAGCTGGGTAAGTTGTACCATCATCTAAAGCTCTTAATTAAAATAAATAATGTGCTATACACTAACTAAAAAACTCTGAATGGGAAATTGAAATAGTATAATGCTTCTAACATGGTTTTGTGCATCTTAATTGTGGTTTTCTTCTGTTCATTTGCTTTTGATTTGTTCTAGTACATGACTGCTGCTGCACCTATGCAAGGGACCTACATTCCCCAGTACACTCCTGTGCCTCCAACAGCTGTCCCTATTGAAGTAAGTTTATCTCAATCCATGAAAGTAGAGTGAAGGGGGAGAAGAACTCTTGTCTATTATGCCTTCTTGCACCTGTTGTTTGAAAGGGGCCTAAAGGTTCTTTATGGAGTGGTGGCTGGAAGCTTCCAGCTTTTTTAATTAGGACTGCACATTTCTTTCTCTTTTTGTTTTCTTTCTTTCCTTTTCCTTCTTTTTTCTAACCCTTCTTTTTTTTTTTTAATTATTTGCAAGGGCTCTTGTTTTGCATTTGTTTTGTTGTACAGCAGGACATGGAATAAAACATCAGTGATTATGACTATTTTTTCCCCATGTACTTGGGAGGGAGATGGGAAGAGACAGGAAAACAAACCCAGCAGGCAGACCACGAAACCAAAAGAGATTTCAAGAAGAGAAGATTGCAAGAGGGTTTGATGCGGTCCTTAGCAAGCTTAGGTAATTGCTGAAACATTTAGCCACCAGAAAAAGTGATTGAGCAATGGAAACCTTCCTCTTGTATATACAGACGTGGAGGATGCTGCACTGACTGAGTGCTTTTCATCCTTGAGGAAGGATTCGCTCCCTCCCTCCTTGGGGCTGAGTCATGCTGATGACAGTCTAATGAGTAAGTATTTACTCAACCCTGTAGACCACAAGCTGCTGGGAGAGCATCAGCTTGGCCTCCACTTCTGTGAAGCTTCATAAGGGCAGCTGAGCACAGCGAGAGGAGGGAGCCTTGGCATCCTCTTCCCTGTGTGCTTCTCTTTGGCACTACCCTCTTGTATTAACAACTTCTGCCCTACTCTGGGGTAAGGCAAGGAGTGCCAGGGTCTCTGTACTTCTGTCTTCATCTGTGTGGACTTTGGATTTTGTGCTATTCCTGCTCTGTGCTTTGAGGATGTGAGTTAGTGGAACTGTTGACATGGCTTCACCAGCAGTCAAGTGGGCTTATCCTGTTTTCTCCTAGTTCTTTGCAATTATTCCCTGATAAGGTCCCACAGGAAAGGCTACTGCTGTTCTGTCGTACTAAGCTGATTGTGTTTCAGTCTTTTTTGCCTCGGTATAATTTTGCCCTAAACCTCATTTGTTTGCAAATGTACTGTGGGTGCCTCTTTCCAATTGCCATTCTTAAGTCTAAATCAGGTAGATACAAACCTGAATTAAAAGGAGATGGTGGGATAGAGACTGGTCCGTACAACGGGATTGGCTGCACACCATGGTGGCCTGTCCAAATGAGAATTAAGGTTAATTTAAATTACTTGTCGAGCCCTCCTCCCCATCACTCGCTAGTATATTCTTGCCTTCTAAAGTAACTTGATGTCATAATTATCTACTATAATAATCAAAATATTATCTGAATCTGTAGCCTGTTTTGCTCTTATCCAGTGATGATGATTGTTGCTAATGTTTATCTGTATTCATGTAGCATCATGAACCAGGACCCTACCATTCTGGATGCTCCACAAGCAGAGACCAAAAAAATACAGTCTCTGCCCCAGAGAGCTTACAATCTCGAGATGGACAAAAGCAGAAGGATAAAGACAAGGAAGTAGACAGAAAAAGATAATACTGGCAGTCTGCTAAGCAATAGATGTAAAGAGTTACTGAAAAATGAAACTGATATTTTAACAGATGCTTTAAAATAAACTACCTGTTGTTTACACGGGACTCAAATAAAAACAAAGCAAGTGCTTTGTGCTCCCTCTTCTGGCTCTGTTGTGTGCAATAGAGTAATAAAGCATGTTCCCTGAAGAGACTTGCTATTCGTGTGACCAACACACCAAGCATGAGAGTAGAGGAAAGAAAAGGTAGCTTGCTTTGAAAGCATACAAAAAACTTAAACCAAGTATTATTCAGACTGTCTAAATAGGATAAGAAATTGTGCATAATGTTAAATTCATGAATCTAATCTTTTGTGTGTTTACTTATCTAGTTTTGCAAACATATAAATAAAACAAAACTTCATTGGAGCTTTGACTTAACAGATTAACGTCTTTAGTGTAAAGCAAATTTGTTTTTGAAAGGAACATGCATAGAAACAGTGTGTAGAAGAGGGCAGCATTTTTCTAAGGCGACAAAAATTCTGTTGGACGCGTAGTAAAGTGGAGAGCGGTGGGCCTAGATTCTGTCTTTATTGCATTTTAAATCAAACAAAATAAATGTGAACTCACTGTGAAGTTGGGGTAGGTAAGCCAAAATTAGAAGAGCCATACATACATTGTGAAAAAGCCAAGAAGTAAAACCTAGAATCCACCAAAATCAGAAGATTTGCCTCTAGCTTTGAATGGGCAAGGAACTGCTCTCAAAGGGCAAGGTGTTTTTCACTGCAGCCTGTGAGAGCAAACTATTACTGGTAGGCTGAGAAAGCTTCTTGTTGCCAAATTAGCTTCCTAAAACTGATGGAGTTTGTTGTGTTAGCGTGTGGTTTTGCTACCTGAAACTCTCTCGATCTCTAGAGAAATGCGTGAATGGTGAGCTGATGCTGAGCTCTTTTATGTAATTCACTGCCGTGAGCAAAATTAATAAGTTTTTCATGTTCTCATTTGATTCCCTAGGGTGTTGTTGCTGATACTTCTCCACAGACAGTAGCATCTTCATCACAGGAAGCCAGTGGTCAACAGCAACAGATGACAGTGGAAACATCCAGTGAACATGCGCCTGCATATTCTTACCAACAGTCTAAGTAAGTAGGCTTAGGCTTTGGGGTCAGAAGGGTTTGCTTCTTGATTACAGCAGGCCAGATTTGACTCCCTCTTTCAGCAATATAAATTCTGAATAGCTTCGTTAAGTTCAGATGAATTCTGGATCTATCGCAGTGTAATTAGCAAAAAGTCTTGGCTGATGGCCTCAACTTGGCCAAATGTCCTTGAGCTGCTGCCCACAATGATATGCTCTCTAACTGTCTGCTGCTTTTGTGGACTCAGAAGGATCTTAACAACTGTGTTAACAATCATCGTGCTGGGCTAAAGCAGCATCTGGCATCAGAGGTTAAAAAGGACTTAAATTTTGCAGTGGTGAAAATATTGGCACAGTACACATTGGCACATGTAAAGGTTTCTTTCTGTGAGTGTAGTTAATGAAGCAGTATAAATTACCCCGGGTTGGTATTTGTGATTGTGCAAAAGTGTGCCATGCAGACATGGAGTAGGCAGTACCTGGAAATGGTAGAAGAAGGCATAAGAAAGAGGTGGATAGAAGCACTGCTTGATCTGTCTCTGTTCTTCTGTTGCCTTTGTTTACTTCCCACAGAATACCTTGGAAAGTTCAAAATTTATAAACTGACAGCTGTTATTTAGAACTCCTAAAGAGTCCCTTCATCTTCCGAATAATCTCTTCAAACACAGCTTCTCTTTGCTACAGTAAAACTCTTCACAAAGGGAAGGTTACTTAGTGACAGAGTACTCACTGGGACTGATAAATGTTGGACAGATTTTAAGAAGGAGCACAAATACAGCCCTTCATTAATACGTGTATATTGAACACCAGCATTGCTGTGAAAAGAGAATTACACATGTTTTGTCTTGGGGAAAAAAGTAGAGAAATAGCCAGACAGAAATATGATAGATATGTCAGTCAATACATCATGACTCTGTACTTACAGAGGCATCAGATATGGGCTGGTATAGGAAAGATTAGGATTAAACCAATTTGTCAATTGTTTTACTTCATGTTTGACCTCTGGAAGTGGAAGATGCATTTGTCTGTCTACCATATGAGTATCAAATGGTTTCAGATGTATGTGTTTTTGACCACCATAAAACAGAAGACGTCACGATTTCTTTTGTCGTGCCTGTATCTCTCTGTATGTACATATTACAAAAACAATCAATCACAAGCTACCCAACTGGAGACACAGACTATGTATGCTTATCCTTTCTAGCTGCCAGTCTCTCTAGCACCTATAAATAAATGATTGCAAAATACTTACAGAATATAAATGGCAAAGAGAGAAATATGTGTCTTTACGATCTTGTTGGCTTGTTTTAATGAGTGTGTTCTGTAGCGTTTGGATGTGACCATTCCTGTGTCTCAGTTCCCTTTCTCTTACATCTCAAAGCAAAAGGACTTAGGTCTAGAAGTCCTCATAAGGACTTAGGTCTGGAAGCTCTCATAAGATAGCTGTGAGCTGCAGATTCTGGCATTTTTCCAGCATAGGAGGAAACTACATTGCAATTCTTTATTGAAATGCCTGCTGTGTTTCTTGCCTGTGTGGTGAATTCCCTGAGAATGAGATGCCTCATCTTTCCTTGTCAGCTACAGCCTTTTTGCAGTGATGGATATACTTGTAATGGCACTGCCATTTATATTCAGAGGAGTTTCTTTCTTTTTTAATCAGACAGGCAGATCCACTACAGATTTTTTTATTACGCTTATTTCAGTATTTTTTTAATCTGAAATGGGCCCTCTATTTATATCTGCCAGTTGCAGGAAGAAATGCAGTGTGGGAAGCTGTAGAAACAAACTAAAACATACCCAACCTCTGTCTTTGAAAAATAACTTCTGACAAAATATTCCAGTAACCTTTAATATAAAAACTAAGTGAAGTTGTTTTATAATTAAATATAATTTTATTACTCTGCTTTTCAAAGGGCACATTTATTAATAACAAACATCATGCCTGATATACAACAGTGATTGTCAATGCAAAATACAAGAGAGTAATTGCCAAGACTGGACAATGATTTTGTCAGATATAGGCAAAGGAACAAGCAGACTATATAAAATTATTTCATGGGAGCTGATCAGTCCAGAGAAAAGTTATAACAGTATATTTCCTTATATTTATTTTCATTGCAACAATCATGAAATTGCAGGCAATGAAGGGGAGGCAATGTGCTAAGAATGAACTGGGTGGTATAAGGACTCTGTGCTCTCTTTGTAAGTAAAAATAAACCACGAAACTTAAATTCTAAGTTTCACTTTTTAATCAGCATATGTGTTCTTTTATTTAATGTGCTGAATACTATACTTGAGGATCCCACCCACAGAGTTCAGAAATGGTAACTTCATGGCAAAAACCTGGCTACCTATTGTGTAGATAAAAACAGCCCTTGATTCTGAGCAGAGGAATCTACTTTATGAGGAAATGACCTTAATTATTTTAGACCCCACTCCCTTTTTTCCTTGTAAATATTTAATTATGCACATAAAAGCATGAAGACTATGAAGTGGAGATCAGTGGATTTCCTTGCCCCCAAAAAGTATACTCTCTTACCTCCAAGCAAAACTCTGCTGGACAACATACTCTGATTTTAAATGTGGAAAGAATTACGTTTTTCTGGAGCCTTTTGTCAGCAAACTCAATGCCAGGTTAGATTAGAGGACCCTTTGGTGATATTGGACTTTCATACATATGGCAGCCACTCAACCCAGAGGGGCAGTAATATCTCAGGAGGTGAGCTTCCAACCTGAGTACTCCTACCAGAAATTATGTGTAGAAAATCTGAAGAAAATAGTTAATTGTTGCATTCCACATAAATCTGTTCTTAACATTCAAAATATTAATTTTCGGGCATCACGCAATGAAAGAACCCTTTGGCAAATTTAATGTTTAAAATTGTAGTTCTGTGTTTATGCTCCCAGACAAAAAGTTCTGTGGCAAATGCTAGGTCATCGACATTCTTCACAATTTAACTCCTGATTTTAAAATTTATTTTAAATTAGGCAAGGCAAATGCACTAATGCTTGAAAAAGGAAAGGTGCTGGATTTTCTTGTGTTGAACTTTGGTCAGAAAAGGATTTTTCCATGTAAGCTTTAAGGACTGTGGGAAAAGCAACAGCTGACCCTCATGGATAGCCCTAGACACAGAATAGCATTTACACGTAGGTTCTGGGTCTCAAAGATTTCATATAGTCTTGTTAAGATAAGCTAGATGTGACATATCTTTAAGTGACATGAAACATCAAAAACACAAAATGAGAGGTGTAATCTGTAAAAAAAAGTTGGTAATTTTGCTTATTCTCTGTGCTAAGTTTAGAAAGATATGACACTATATGATAAAAAAATGTATTTTTCTAATTAATATTGCCTTGAAGGTTTCTGGTAAGTTAGCCTTAACTGGCTCATTAAGCAGGCTGCTCCACAGTCTAATTGTTCTTGCCATCAGAAAATGTGTTCTTTCCAGCAAATTGGTTGTATCCTGTATTGTAATTTTATCCTTCATTTTATTATTAATACCCAAAATAAATAGTGGCACTTACTATCATGAAAATGTTCACCCTCTTACTGAATTACTTGTGAAAGATTTACGCAATGTTAAGCCATGTACTCATCTCATTTCAGTGTAGTTAGACTGCCTATTGATGCCTAGCATTAAAAGAGTAAATTCATCTGCTCAGGATGTGTTAACATCCCCAAAGTAGGAGTTCCCTATTTTTGCCTGACTATTTTCAGCTTAGTGGTGGTATCATATTTAAACAGCTGCAAAGTTAGTTTAGCTTGGATAACTTTTAAAGGGAATTGGGTGGAAAAAAAGGAGAGGAGCCTGTTTCAAAGTTGTTTTGACTTAATGACCACTTTAACTCAATTGTTTTTACAGACAATAAACAAGACTGAAGAATGTCGGTCTGAAATCTTTGCCTTGAATGGAGAAACTTCACTGAACAAGAAGTTGGCTTCCAGTTTGCACAGGCGTCAAATGAATGCTTTTTTTTTCTACCTTTCCGAACGAAAACAAAACAGTGTTTTTATGTGCTGTGCAAATGGTTCCGTCATGTAGTCTGACAATTTTATTTTTGCTATTTTTTTTTTTCAACTAAAGGAAAAACCCAGAGGAAAAATGCTGGGTTGACATTTCATCTGGATGAACATTTGAATTCAGAATTTACCTGGAGGTGTAGCTAGATTTTTTTTTTTTTTTAAACAAAAAAACTGATGATGTCAAGAGGGAGCAAGTTGCGATGAAAACCAATTGTCTTCCTCAAAAATTAAGCTACTCTTTTTTCTCTCATTTTCTTTTTCTTCTTGTTTTAAATCTAGAGTGGTTTTTTGGTTTTTGTTTTTTGGTTTTTTTAAAAGAAATGTTTAGGTAAGGTTTATCTTGAATCTTAATTGCCTTAATTTTAAGGACGTCAAAGGCTCTCAAGGCAAGCTGTCAACGTCTTGTTAGAAAACCCGAGAATGAATTGAAACTGCTCACACCGGTGCTGGTGCAGAAGTTTAATAGACTGAGTTTTTGGGGTGAACAAAAAATAAACTGTACAGTTTAAAAGAAAATGATTTTCTTCTTTTGAAGAAAAGTTGATGATAAAGGAACTGTGGCAACTGAAAGGATTGGAAAAATGCTGGGACTTTTATGAACTTTGTCTTAAGTGTTGACAGAAAAAAATTCTAGAAGGCTAAAGCATTTTACAGTAAAGTTATTGAATTGAGAAAAAAACTTGCTGCATTATAGAGAATGCAGGGTTTTTTTCTTGCAGAATGCAGATTTTTTTATTTACGAAGCGTGATCGCTAGCAAAAGCATTAGTGCTTTTTATCTGCAGTCTTTTTTATGAGCTTTAAGAAGTTTTTAGTCTGCTTTGCTTGTCACATTGCAAAAACCTAGCTTAAGAGCATTAAAAAAACTTAAGTAGATAGGAGCTTATGGTCAAAAAAAGTGCAAAAAAAGCAATAGATAGAAGAAATTGTTGACAATTTCTGTAGTCTTTCCTAGTTGTGAACAAATGCAGCCTATGGATGGCCTATTTTATACCAAAGATGAAGTGACACCCTAACGCAGTCCAGAAGATAGAGGGTTTTTTTCTTTTTTTATCTTTATTTGACCTACATGGCCGGACCAGTTCTTACTTTCTTGTTTGTTTAAACTATCTTCCACTGGTGTTTTACATACTGCATATGTTTATAGTGGAAATTTCAGAATAGTTGGTATTAGAAGCTATCCTGGTTTTTGATGATGTGCTTTGGAGAACATCCCAAAGCAAAGGGGATTGGGTTACCAACTAATCTGTCCAGGCGGGCTTTAATTTTGATGAGTTTTTCTCTTTAATTACCTGATCTTTGGTATTTCTACTGAAACAACAGTCTTCCTTCTGAATTCCAACATAACAATTCATTTCTTCACCTCAGTCTTTGTCATCGTCCAGCATGCATAGCCACCTTAATTCTGCATTTATTTCTCAGTGTTGCATTTGAGTTGCCAGGTAGATATAAGAGAAAGCAAACTTGATCTTTGTTCTCATTTTAGCTTTCCCATACAAGCAGAAATTTTGAAAATTATGTAGTATTGTCATGCAGGCAGGAAGTTAAAAATTATTCTTCTCTGCTATGATTTCTGTTGTCTTAAAATGTTGGCTGACAATCACTAATTAGTATGATTAGGCAAAAAAAAAAAAAAAAAAGACACTAAATTTAATCCACCAAAACCTGTTTTACGAATGCAGTTATTTTCCATACAGAAATCTTGATTATGGCCCTTACTTCTTCCAAACAGGCAAATGAAAAAGGTGAGAAGGAAGTCAAAAGATGATTTTTTTCCTTAAGGAGGCAGAAGTGAAGCAGCATTTCCGTATATACATACATACACACATATCTATGTGTAAAAAGTAAACCAAACAGTTTTAAACTTTCCTCCATTCAGAAGAGAGGGGAAGGCTCATCACATTTATTGTGGTGGATTAGAGACAGGGTATCCATTAAAAATAATGAAATTAAAACATATGTATTGGATCAATCTGATTCAGCTGCCCAATCCTAAAAAGAGGTCTGTGTTTCCCTAACCTGACTTTTTTGGGGAAAAGAACACAATTATTTTTTTAAATCAATAAAACAAGATCGTATTTTTTAACATAGTGGGAGGGGGGAGGGGGTTTCCCAAGTAAATGCTGCTAGATATGCAACATAGAAAAGAGAGAAATGGGAGTTCACTGGTTCTTCACCATAGGAAGAGGGCCTGATTTTCAGAAGTGATAAAACTTCTGCTTTCTCCAGAGTAGTTGTGGATATTCAACACTTCTGAAAACCAGATGATGCCAAAGTAAAAGAACAACATCATCCACAATATGTTTTCAATTCAGAAAAAAACCCCAAAACTCTCTTTCTGTTTCATGTGCTGTCTCATTACTTGTTGCTTTTTGAGAGGGGCACTTGAATTTTGTCCTCGGATAAAGGTTTCCTCTTTCTTTAGAGGGCATATGAGGGAAAAAAATCAATCTAGCCTTATTTTCTTCCTTTCTACACATACTCTCTTTCTGTCTCTCTCTGAATTATTTGTACAAATGGAGATAACCCCAGGCACAAGTCCGTTAAATGAAATAAAGACATTTGTTTCTGTGTTAGTTCTAATGTGACACACACAAAGTCTCATTTACTATCAACAATGAGGCTACAAGGTAGCTACCATGTGGCTGATGAATATGCTGAGGTACCTTCTTGTTTCTATTCAGAACTCTGCTGCTTTATTTATACATTCAGAAACATTTTTCTTATTTTTTTCAGCAGTTAAACAATCTCAGTGTTTTTTATTAAGCCAGGCAGGCAACACGATATCACAGTGCCTGTCACTTTGAAGTGTTTCAAGTGCATTCTGTATTAGAATTGTTCCCTTTCTTTTCCATGCTATAATGTTCAATAGTGTTTGAAATTGAAAGAAACAAAGCAAAGAAGTAGAGGAAGAAGAAGAGGAAAGAAAATGGACCCCTTAAATACAATTCATCATCTTGCTGATCCCAAAAAAAAACCAGTGAACTGGTACTTGAAATCTCTGAATTGTAAACACTGTGAGCCTTGAGTATAAACAGTCATAGATCATAAGGTAAGAAAAAAGCTTATTTGGACCTTACAAGATGCTCAGAAAGTGGTAACTCATTTCTAAAAGTTAAAAATGATATAAAAGTGAACAGTGAAACAGCAACACGCTGCATGGGTGTTGTCACTTGGTGGCCTCTGAAATCTTAAACTGGTTTTCTTTATGTTTGTTCTGGCTAATATGATTTTTTGAAGGTTTATTATTATGCTCTGTTTAGTTCCTGTTTTCCTTTTTTTTTTT
>VWZW01002445.1:525746-609067 GCA_013397115.1 Edolisoma coerulescens
TTTTTGTGAACACCTGAATTTGTAAAGTCAATGTCTTTGTCTGTCTTGCCAATTTAGCTTTAAATATCAGGAGAGTTCCTGAAAGATTGCAGAAACAACTCTAGATGTCTAAGGCAATGGTGCCTGGCCCAGAGGTCTAGAAGTAACATCAAATCCATAAACTGAACTGCGTATGTACTTTCCATCACACCTGAATTCTTGTAAATAATCAAATCTGGATGTTCAGGTTTGGTAATTTTGGTTTTACCTTAAAAGATAAATACAAAAGGGGTGTCAGAAAACTATGAATTATGGCTAGAAAATTCTGAATACCTGGGCTTGTCACTTAACATTGAGGGAAAAAAAAAAAAAAGAAAAAGATACAGTGGAACTGAAGAGAATATTATATTTGCAGGTGCTGACCCGAGTGTAGATCAGGGCACTGAAAAATCTCACTGTTCCCGCTGAGATTGCAGAGGGACTCTTCTTCCTATCTGGCTCTACTGCTGGTTTTGTAAGCACTTTTCACCTGTGACAGTCAGGCCTCAAATTGTGAATGTCCTCTTATTGCCTTCCAGTGAAACAGACTCTTGAAATGTCCTTAGCCTGTGCTTACTTGCATAGTTCTGTTTTCCAAGAGACTGCCTTGGTTGTGTTGGTCAAGAAATCCACCGTAATGCAGAATGAGGCATATTTGAGAGCAATTGCATCACATTGTATCATCTTCTGCTATGGATGCATGCCCAAACGTGGAAGATAAAGGCTGGTCATTAGAGAAGTGAGGGCTTAAAATTTCAATGGGCAATTGGGCTGTAGCATTCGAATGGATTTTTACTCGAGTAGAAATCAAATGAAGGGTATTATTTATATATGTGTGTGTACCAAAATTCAGCAAATTTGAGGAAGCCTGCATTGTAATAAAGTTTATTTTTAATATGTCATAGTATTTGGATCTATATTATGTTGTTTATGGTACTGAAGATTGAGACTGATCCTAAGTGTTTAACAAATTGCCATGCTTCATAATTTTAAGCTTGATGGTGCTCCTCATGCCACTTCATTTTAATGCTGAGGTTGACATGAGCAAAACAGGTTTAGGCAGACTCAGTTAACTCCACCTATAGCAAGAGTCATGCTAAAGAGTGATAATGTGCTTAAAGTAATGAATCAATCCATTTTTAGTGATGAGACCAAATGTGGTAGTTGAAGATAGTGATGTTTGATACACGCATGGTCAACATTTCCTTTCAAAACTTTATTTAACATGAAATTGGTCCGGATATAAAAGAAGTGCCCTAGGGTAAGGGATTTTCCTGGTCTTTCTCGGTAGCCCACATGAACCAAGAAAACAGTCACGGTGTGATGGAAATGCAAAACAGAAAACCACAAAACTGCTGACATTTGGTGCATTAGTCTTTTCTGTTTAATGACAATTGATTCCAGTAACAAGGATTCCTTTCATTTCTAATATGCATACACGCAGTCATGCACGCACACTTTCTCAGAAGGAGGGCTGAGTGAGCAGCAGACTTCTCCTCCCTTTCAGTGGAGCAGATTTCTAGAATCTCAGCAAGCAGCAAAGGTGCAGTGTAAGGAGAGTTCTTTTCCTCTCGAAAAGAGCACCAACTTTTTCTGTATTGCTCCTGTCACCCAGATAGGCTAGAGCGCTGTATGTACCCCAGAGATTTATTCACCTTTGTGCCTCAAAGCAGGCAGAAGAGACCCTTTCTTCTTCCCTTTATTAACATGCTCTTTGTTAAAATTGAGCAGAAAATAATGAGAGTAAAGCTGTAAAAGAAATTAATCCCAGCGCTGGTTCAGATTTCCGTGATAAGAAAAAATTCTTGTGTTTATTGAAGTTGTTCAGTTCAACTGTTAATTCCCCAGCAGTGACAGCTGAGTTCTTTCACCTTAATAAGAATGTGTAATGAAGTGGAAAATGTCAGCCTTTGACAGGTTCACAAGTCCATTTTTCCTTGTAGGTCCAAAGCCTGCAAGGTGTAAGCACCTTCCAAGATCTGGATCTGTTGTCCTTAAGAGAGTATCTTCCCAACATTAATTTTCTGCCTTTAAGTGTCTTTCTCTTGGATAATAATTTTATGAATTTCGTGAAATTTACAGTCAGTTCTATTTTTAAAAGCCCAAAAATACAGCCTAAAGAAGAGAACATGATGTTTATGTAACTGAAGTATTATTAAATATGATGTATTCCAGAGTGGAAGAAAATTCTACTATCTTTTTGAGGCAAAACAATTTTATGTAAAACCAGGAAGTGTACAGAATTCATTTAGGAATTTTTAATTGTTTTCCTTTTTAAAGGAGAATGAACAGATTCTATCTGTAAGAAAAATCAAAGCAGCTTTGAAAGCAGATGAACTTCCTATCAAGAAAACATGCATCACAAAAATGGGTCAGAGGTTCTTTACAGCCCTTACAGACTTCACTGCAGCCAAAATGTAGAATACAGAACCTCTGTGATACATTAAATTATGAATCTTATTTATATGGGCATCTGTGTGCTGATGTCTCAGAATGTCTCTGAAAGATCTGTACTGCTATGATTTTTTTTTTATGTTTTCCATTTGTAACACAGTTCTAAATAGCTGCCATTTTCCCACTCCTGGGGCTTTCTGTAGATCAGTGGATGTTAGGTTTAAACTTCTGTTTTCTTTGATGAAGCTTTCAATAAAAAAATAAAGAAAGAAAAGAGCTGGGTGACTCTGTGTTCTTGTGGCACCTTTCTGGAGAGGTTTCCCAAGGCTGTGACTCTAGTGCTGAGCACAGAGGGAGCAGAAAGGCTTTGCAGCAAAGTCTGCCTCCTCCGCATCTTCACCAAATGGAAGGAAGGAACAAGAGAGACAGGACAGCTCTGCTGCCCTGTCAGCAGCACAGCCACCCACATGCTAGGAGGTGAAATACAGGAGAAAGTGTTTCTCACACCAAGACTGAATGTATAACGCTGATGGGTATCTGCTGTCCAGGCTCTCAGCTGCGCACCTGAAGAAGAACATTGCCTCTGTTTCTGAGGTTTATTTTAAAGAGTGACTTCAGGGCAAAAGTTGCCACATGGAAGACAGAAAATCTTTATTTGTGGAATAAGTACAGCCTAAGCAGTGGTAGAGTGAGCCATACTTCATCTTGAAAGGAAACTGGAAAGTAAATTGCCTCCTCAGCCATATCTCACAGGAACAAGAAAGGTATTTGGTGCATTCCCCATGGCTGCTTCCCTCAGCAGCTCTGTTGTTGCCATGTGCATTTCTTCCCACCAGGACAGTTTCTGTGGCAAAGGCGAGGGTGGGGTGGAAGGGTCCGGCTGCAGTCTTCTCCCCAGCCAAGTGGCTTTGTTCACAGGTTGGGAATCACTGAGTGCTCCTTTTTGCCTGCCAGGAATGTGCCTGTTTCCTTCAGCCCTATACATGTTTTGTGGGACTGCCTGCACACTTGCTTTTCACTTCTTTTTGCCCAACGAAATACACATCAATGAGCTTCTACCCCCCTTCAGCTTAATCAGGAAAGAGCAAAGAAATCCTTAGAAGACAGAGGAATGAGATGAGGAAGCAGGTGAGAGGTGTTTTCTCAAGTGCACCAGTGCTGAAATGTCCATTGCTGCTGGCCGTGATGATGGTGAGAAAAGGAGGAAGGCAGGAGGCTGAAGCTCCAGCCGGCCTGGAACTCTGAGTGGTAGCTGCGGAGGCTGGGGAGATCAGCAGAAAGTGGGACACTGTGTTCCACTAACACAGATGGTGCAAAGGTGGTTTATATCTGATGTTCTGGTGTCAGGTTCATCTTTGTCACTGCCAGAATCGCTCCATTTCCAAGATCATTCCACTTCAAGCTGTACTAACAAGGAAATTGCTAACCACTGTGGTGTTAGTGGTTCTGGTTTTGTTGCCTGTCAGTTGGCTCTCTGTGTGCATACTCAACCAGTCTAAGGGGGGTTTGCATCAGCTTCCACGGAAGTTCAGGTAAGAAGGCTTTATCTTCTCATCCTCGTGGTCCCACTGTCAGTGTCCAAAAAAAAAAAAAAGTTAATTGGTAAATTATATCATTTGTATCTGTCTTAGCCTTAGAATTAAAACAACAAGGAAAAATGGGGCTTTGTAATGTGTGATGGCTGTTTCTTCTAGAGGGCAAAAGCCCAGTTTATCTGTAGTCTGCATCTGGAATTGATGTCCACGATTTCCTTGTGGAGAAAGCCGTGTCCTTTGATGGTCACTCCCTGACATTTCAAGTGGAGGGGAAGAGAGAAAACAAATCGATAGCTGGTGTAGCATGAATTTAGGACAATTCCATGCTTAGCATGTTTAAATAAATTTTGATTTTATTATTTCAGATGAACAGAGGTTGCACATTAAGAGTGTGCCAAAAATGACCAGCAAACACAGAAGCAAAGGGTCAGGAACAGACAGGACTGCAGCAGAAGCTACTGAAAGTAGCAAGCAAGCTAAGATTCAAACCTGAGTGTCCACCTGGCTGTTGGTAAGCTTGCTGTAGCCTTTGTCTGTGTCTCAGCTCCTTGCCCCAGTCGTGTCGATATGATCTTAGCAGAATACTGTGCACTAGGCAAAAGCCTCCATTTGGCTTGGGCGAGCATGAGCCACGGTGCTAATTTAATGGCTAACAGAAGTAGTCCTGAGGCTGCACGCAACAGGGCAGGATTTCTGCCATGCAGATAACAAGCCTGCCTGGAGGGGAGCGTGCTGCCCAGCACAGGCAGACAGGAGGCTGCAGCTGCCCGGTGCTGCCCGCAAGGCAGGCAGCGGTGTAGATGGGAGACAGGCAGGAGACAACACATCCCTCCACTAAATCCCTCCCAGAGACTGTCAGTTCGGAGAAATATATGCACGGTCATCCAGGTTTGTTTACCAATGTTACAATGTTCCTGAAAAAATCCACTTTTTGGCAAGATGCTGTGACCAAACCACTTCCTTCCTTTTCAAAATTTATATGTATAGACCTCTGCACTCACTTTGAACAGATGCTTTGCAGTGGTACCTCACTGAGCTTACTTGAAGGAGCATAAGTGATAACTAAATAATCTACTAGATATGTGCACTGCTTTAAATGGAGGAGTTGAAAGCTGATCCAGTTAAAATGATGCAGCTGTTTTTAAAAGTTGAATGGGCATATGTTTATAGTGTGACTAGCTGAGGCCCTAAGTTCTGCTGCATGAACATGCTGCTGAAAAATAGAACTGTGTAAGAAAAAGAAACCTTGATTTACACCTGTTATTTGATTTATTTCGCCTTTTTTTACCAGTCAGTATATTCTCTGTCTTGTGTGGAATTCAGCCATTGACACACAGCCAAGTGAAAATTGTGTAAGCTCCTTGAACATAATTCCTGTGGGATCGAGTCCTGTGTTTTTCACTCAGAAATAATTTCCTCCTTATTAACAGTTGTGCTACATCACATGGCAGCTGACTAGGATGCTCTCTTCCTCAGGCAGAGCAACTTCTGCCTGGTGTTAATTTTGTATGAAATACTCTGTAGTGGAGCTTGTTATTTTCTAGTTAATCTTGGTGACATGCAGGTGCTCTGCCACCATTTAATCTCTTTTTAGTACAGAGGAGGGGGCAGAAACAGGGAAGTAGACAGATCTCAGCTGATGCCAAGACACAGCAATGCTTTGCTGAAGAAAAGAACGCCCATGGCACAGCAAACAGAACTGAGTAAAGCACCAGGAGAAATGGAGAGCTGACCCAGTGCTTCCTTTCTCCATTTGTGCTGCAAGTTCCAGGTTCTCTTCTTAGCAAGCACTCTGACAGCCCCCTTTCTTGCTCTAGAGGTGATACTTTGAGAGGCCCAGAAAGTAATGACTTTAAAAAAAAAAAAAATCAGTTTTGTAGTGTTTCTTCCCTGTTTCTCTGTTGTGACCCTTCAGTACTATGTCCCATGCATGCTTCCAAATGAGCAAGTAAATATGTATTATGGTAACACACTGTGGCCTCAGTCTCCACCAGGTGCCATGCAAACAGAAAAAAATACATGTTCTGCTAGGCTTATGTGGGAAGGAAAAATGATCTGCTTAATCCATGCAGTGATTCAGATTTCTGCTAGACCCTCTGACACACCTGAGTTCAGTGGGATTTGGTGTTTCTGGTTACTTTTCACAGCAATAGCTGGCTATAGTACAGAGTTCAAGGACTGCTTTCCAAAATTTGTCTCCCTTTTCACATACTGATTGTGCTGTGAGGGCTTTGGAATGTAAACAGCTGTTTGCAGATGCCAATTTTTGGAGGATATCCATTTTTTTTTTTCCCAGAAGAAAAAAGTGTTCAAAAGAAACATCTACTGCTGCTTAGAAAAATAGAGTTACCCAGTAGTTTCAGTCAGTGGAAGTGCTGCCCCCAAAATCATCTTGAGGTGTATGATTCACCCCTGTGCAGACCTGTATGGTGAGGATGAAATATTTCTTCAATCCAAAAAGACTTACGCTGGGGGCCAGACTGACCTTTACAAGGTACTAAAGCTTTGAGCGTGCTCTGAGTAGTGATGAGTGTTGTCTGTAGCAATGACTGAGACAGGATGCTCACAGCAAGGTTGTTTCTACTACACAAGGGAACTGAATTGTCTTTGTAGAAGAGCGCCTCACCTGAACGTAACTTTAATGTCTTGTGCAGTGAGCTGGCCATAAAATTGTCCCTTCTTTTGTCTTTGGCACTGGGGACAGGGCTTGCGTTAGAAGTGTTTTCTGCAAATGACACTTTCTCCTTGCTTTCCCTTTGAAAATGGTTGTTTCCATGCTCACTGCATGCTGGAAACAGTGTCTATAATTCTAGTGAGGACTCTGCCCCTGCACAGAGGCCCCTAGACAGAGAAGGTTTTCTTCCACATCAAGGGCTTCCCTGGACTGCAGCAATGGTCCTTCCATTTGCCAGTCCTGCCTGTGTGAAATATGTTTATTACTGTAATATGTTTCAGCTCTTGCAGCTAGCTCCTCTTGACAGGAAGTCCTGAGAACCTTCGTGTCTCCTCTCCACCAAAAAAAAAAAAAAAAAAAGGTGTCAGAAACTTCCTCCAGCTGTGGAGACCCAGGATCAGGGAATTACAAAAGCGAAAACCTCTGCTCTTTGGCTAAATTATAGTTGATTTTATTAGAACTTCCTTCTCTTCCCAATCCACTTCAAGCTCATTTATCTGTCCCTTCCCTATGACACATCCTGTCTGACATGCAGAGTGTAGCTTTCTGAGGTGATTTCTTTTACTTGCCTACACAGCACCGAAGAGAAACCTTCAAAAAGTATAGTTTCAACAAGCTATAACAACACTGGATTCTCTGCTGGGAATTATTTGGTTATTTTTCCCCAAAGCATATGATTTTTTATTAGGCTTGGAAAGAATTCTCATTAAGAAATAGGGACTTGAGCATCAAAGCTCACCATGGTAATGTGGACTGTTTACCTCAGAGAAGCAGTCTGTTGAGTAGAGTATTAAATGTTGTAGCTAACTGGACAAAAATGGGCAAAATTAAACAAACTTCCCAAAGAGAAGACGTAGGAAAGAATTTTCCCTAACTTGATAGAGGCTGGAAAGAATCTTCCCTAATTTGGAAGAGGCCTTGCAGGCCAGTGAGGCTCTACCTCATTTTGGTTCTCCTTTGGAGGCTGCTACAAAGGTTTAGATAAGTGACCATGAGCTGCCCTGGTGAGTGAATTAACAAATAATTCTGATTAGTTCTATGCACAGATTAAAGGGATAGAACTGAAGCAGTATAAAAGGCTGAGGTGCATGCAGGCTGTGAGGGAACAAGGAAACTTGAATGTCAGCAAAACATTAGCATCTGGCCCAGAAAATTGTCTCCTCCTCACTGTGGCACAAGCAAGCTTTCACTTTATCAGTAACAAGGGCTCAGAAACATGGAATGAAAAATTTTATAGCAGGATCACTTTTTCCAATAGTGATATCTACAACCATCCAAAATAAATTATTTACCAAAAAAAATAGCCCCAGTCACTTTCCTCTTTCAGCTACCTGTTGCCTGTCCCCAACCCCATCACATGCAGCCAGACATTTAATCAGCACAGCTACACCTGCCAATAGACCTTAGCAGAAGTGCAGTGAGAGGCACTATTTCAGACTCATTTCAAAAAGAGTTACAGAAGATTCACACTTGTGTGATGTTTGTTTGCAGACTAAGATGCTGACCAGAGTCAAGAAAGATGCCTGCTTTCCATCCTTCACAAAGTTCTGCGTTCCTCTTCCCCTTTATAAAATGCTATTTAGGAAAGGCATTGTGCTGTGGATATGAATGTATGTACATGTGTATAAACAGATCCGGGGTAATTTTATGCTATAGGGACAATATGGGGCATTATCCTCAGTCTTCTTTAACCCATAAACCATCCTCAGAACTCAACTGAAAGAGCAAGCTGCCCAGTTGACAACCTGTTTCTTTCTTCCTGCGACAGTTCCAGTAATAAAAACTGCTTTGTAGCAAGGCACATGTGCAAAACATGCCTGTCCGTTTGATCCACACCCCTGCATGCCAGTGCCAACTTGGGCTTTTGCCACCCTCAATTTAATGGCAGCAAATGCCATTTGGTGCACCAGACACAGCAGAGATGTAGTCTGTAGAGAATAAAAAGCATGGAAGTCTTTATCTCTAGACAGGAAAAATTATCTCTGTGCAGAGGTGAGAGAAAGACATAAGCAGGGGAATTTTGCACTATTATGAGCAACAAAAAATACCCTTCTCTGTCCTCTCCCATAGCTTTACTTAAGAAGCCTCCAATCCTCCTTTTCTTGCAATAGAATTCATTACTGCTTCTGTCTGTACAGTAGCTCCCTGCAGCACTGTCTCCACTTCCCACCCAATGCAGACTTATTCAAAATATTTGGTGTTCCTGTAAGTATTGAGCACTCGAAGTGCAGAATGCTG
Source organism: Edolisoma coerulescens (assembly GCA_013397115.1). Lineage (NCBI taxonomy): Eukaryota > Metazoa > Chordata > Aves > Passeriformes > Campephagidae > Edolisoma > Edolisoma coerulescens. Next base: position 534,606 of record VWZW01002445.1, read on the forward strand.
GTAACAGCTGAGTGTGTGCTGGCGGAGCTTGGTCCAACACGGCACGATTCCACCATGGCAGCTGGCTGCTCTAGTAAAGCTCTCGGGGGCCCCATGAAATAACTGACATGAAAGTAGCATTTGGAGCAAGAAACGGAACTCATTTTTCAATTGACATTAAAGAGGAAATCATTTTAGTGTCAGTTGATACTGCCCAGACACATTTTCAGTAATTAAGGCTCAGAAAAAGCAGTGGAAATAGCTATGAGGTGTGCTAAGAATGAAGCCAGAAGCAACGTGTGAGAGGTGCCAGCTGAAGGAGTCCCTGCGCTGAACATGACATGAAATGGGAAACCTTATGGAATACAACCATGGAAAGAACAAGAGCTGCCCAGAAGAATCAAGCACAGAAGGAGCCTAAATTGTGCCTTTGAGTACAGTATGAGGACACAGGAAAGGCAGAGGTGATTTGAGAAGTTTGATGCTCGTGGTCCTGTAAGGTATTTGTGTGGCACTGAGGTAAGGAAGAAAAGCCAACCCTGTTTATGCCCTCTTGCCTCAGCTTTGAAACACATCTGAACCCATTCCTTCCCTATGTGTTGCCAATACAACATCCGTATGTGGCTTGGTTTCTCATTTTTTTGCTCTTTCATGATACTAGATTTCACTTCTACATCCGATTACAAACTTCGGAGGTTTTTTCAAGAGTTTAGGTCTTACTTTTTCCGTATTATATTTTTTAAGATCACAATCACTTCAGAGATGCATTCCATTATGCACAGAAATAGGTGACATTCCTACCATTTTACAACCAAAAACCACTGAAAGTGAGCTTGACGCCCAGTATGAGAATACTTTCTTTTAATATGGAATCCACAAAGCCCTGATGGATTTTTCTGCTGTAACTCTCTGATAGTTCTTGAGGCTCCAGGTGAAATTATATTGCCTTCCCTTTGTTGGCCCTAGGCAGAGGTGGATATCTGAACAAGGCAGATACTACCAAATCCCAGAGTATGTATTTTGGGAGGTTGATTACCTAAATAATTCACAGATTACCAGACACTATCAGCCCCTACTTTCCACACTCCAAACACAGGTAGTTTGTGTCACTACCTGTGCACAGAGTTTGCTGTTGAGTGAGGATGTGCAGCAGATCCCAGAGAAAAGGGCACCTTGAAACCACAGGGGATAATGCTCCTTTTTGAACCTGCAAAGAAATCACTGGGGCTGAAAAGGGGGTCTCTTTCCTGCTCCCCAAAATTGTGACACCATCCCATTTAATGTCAGTTTCTTCAGTCAGACATCAGTTTGGGTGTGTGTTTGTAAACGAATTGTCTTCAAATGACGTTTTCAAGGTTTTATGAGGAAATGAATCAGCTCCCTCGTTAAATTCAAATCCTTTTTTGTGTTCTGGTTTTCTTATATCCACTAAGAGCCCAGTCCCCCTCCCATCTCAGAGAAAAGACAACATTCCAAGAACTACAAAGGGAGCCTATCATGGTCACAGTTTGGTTATGTGTTTTTTTATCTGTTAAGATCTGCTTTTTATAAATCTTAGCTATTTTCCTGCTGTAACTCTTTATTGCAGAACACACTGCTCTCTTATTTATTCTTGACAGATCCTGTATAAATTTATGGTTCTACATCAATAATAAGAGTCATTAATCATGGTAACAATGCACATCAGAGGGTCTTCCACGCACTCACCACTGAACTTGCTGAAGTGTCCTACAGATGAAACCCTCCACTTCTCAGTAACTATTTCTGAGCCTACATACAAACCAAGGAATTTTGTTAGGAAAACTGCGAGACAAAAAGATCATTTTCTCCCAATGGATTTGTTGAATGATAGGGGTGGGGAAGAATCTCAGCTACAGGAAGGCAGAAAGGGGGTTTATAGTTTCATTTATAGGGAAATATTTTCATTTCTGTAGTAAATGGAAGTTTGTTTTTCGGCAACTCATAGTCAAAACTTATGGACAAATACTTTGTTAAAAAATTGTGTGAAAATTGTTCCCCAAAATAGCCATTTCTTTTGTTTAGTTTCCATTCTTCCAACAACTACATTAGCCAATAAGTACAACTTCTCTATATTCATTGTTTATTTACATAAAGGAAAGAAATAGCAGGAAGAAAAGTAATCTAACAGATTAGAGCAATGGACAGTAAATCCAATTCTATACCAAATAAAGTCAATACAAATTATTCTGCTGAGTTCACTGGATACAAGAAGCAGCCTGTGATTCAGACATCAAAATATAAGCAGTGAGAAACAAAAGAACACAAGAGCAAAAAGCAAGAATTGCAGAAATAAGGCAACGGCTGAAACAGAAGTCATACATTTTAACTCTTCTTTCTTGAGTGAGCTTTAAGAACACATTTTGACAATGCTGGGTTTTGGAGGTCAAGAAATATATTTAATTTGGCAGCTATAAAGATGGTTCAACCACAGCTCAAGTTCTGAAATCTTATCCAAGATTTTTCTCCGTCTTTATCAAGAAAGACTGCCAATGGATTAGGATGTTATCTCAGCAGGGATGGGATTTTTATTTAGTCATATCACCTCTTTGCCCTACTGCATTTCCATCTGCTTTTTTGAGCGGATTTGATGGCTGTCAGAGAAGTGGATGGAGCCTTAAGAGAACCTAAGAACTAAGTGGAGAAGTGATGTACAACCACTGAATAGGCAAAGGATAAAGGGAGCCTGGGGAAAGAAAATGAAGGAAGAAGTGTAGGTGGCACATTTGCATCAGCTGCAGAAACTAATTACAGCTGGTGTATGGATATATATTTGTGGTTGCTCAGCTATGTACTTAAAGTCTCTGCTTTCCAGAGTATTTTCTTTATGAGACACAGAACATTTGACAAACTTTCCAGCCTTTTAAGAAACAACGCTGATCATTATTTAATTAACTGACTCATTTCAGGATCCTAATCTGAAAATAGGAAAGCTGAAATTTGTCAGCTACCTTTTATTATTTAAAGCTACATTTAAAAGAATATGAACATGATATAATGTCATCGCCCTTACTGATGAACATTTCAGCTATTTTTTGTTTCTCTACAGAACTGTTTTTGCTGCATGTATTTCTGCCATGGAAGCCTTAACAATGTTATGCCTATCCCGAGTCCTCAGTGTAACTGTGAATACACAGTTAGAAGTATATCGTAACTCTGTATAAAAGAACATTCCCAAATGACCAAATTTTGCATAACCTAGTGAAGAATTAGACCTTACTCATATTGGGCAGACTCCCTCAGGCCTTGGTCTGTTCTGAGTGCTGTCCTTGAAGATAAAACATTTCTCTAAAAAAGTAACCAGTCCATTTATTTTTTTTTCAAAACTAAAAAAGAATTTTGAGAAAGCCAACCCAAATCCTTTCTATAAAACATGAGTTCCTTCCTCTGCCTATATGGCAAACATTACTCCAAGAAATCTTTAAAACAAATGATTGCTTTTATTGTCTAGAAGTTGTAGCATGCAGTTTTATCCCAAGAACTGCATCTACTGAGAGAAATGGAGACAACTCATGCCAGGTGAAGTTGACAGGGCATCAGGGAAAAAAAAAAATCTTGTATTCGTGTAAAATATTTGCTCACTGTTAAAGGCTCTCTATGAAATGCAGATGTTGAAGACATTGAAGATGTTTGCTGTTCCACTAAGTCTGCAAGACTCCAACTCTTCTAACTCGGACAGAATCGGGAAAGGAGGCATTTAGAAATGCCAGGGAGTATTTCTATCTTTCCTTTACCCATTCAAGCTTTTTGTCGTTTTAAATGCTCATCAATGACTGCTGATCCATATCAATGAGTGTGACAGTCTGAGACAGTCAAGGTAAGAAGCTTTAGGTGTCAAGACAGACTGGAACTGATTGTGTTTAGATGAATGCTGTGGCTTTCATTAATCATATGATCAGACCTTCCTTCTTTTGGGGTTTCATTCCTTCCTTCCTTCCTTATTTTAAGGCTACTTGGCACGTTTATTTTTTAGCAGTAGGGCCGCTGCTGACTTCTTTCCACCAGATGGCACCACAGACTGTGAGCCATAGCCACGATCTATACGTGTGTGTATACATATTTGTGTAAATGTATGTGCATATGAACGTAGCCGGAGACATGTATTTGTTGGTGAAAACATTTGAGTGCCAGACACCTACAAACCTCACTTTTCTTGCCTCTTATCCTACCACACAAAGCAGAAGGAGGAGCAAGACCAACCAACACCTTGCATTGAGACCATGCTAGAAATAATGCTTCTGTATTTGACACTTTCATGGTACAGGCACTCCATACTTTTTAAAATAAAAATTATTGAAGAGTCAGTGCATTTTATGAATTTTAATTTATGGCACAATTTAAAGTAGCCACTTTCTTCTGAACTGCAATACCTACTGCATGGTCATTCTCATGTACAGTTCAGCTGTTGAAGGATTATTCTATGGAATCCAAATCTGAAATCTTTTCAATCCAACTGTTCCACATGCCAATATGGGCTGCCCACACAATGTTTCTGCAGGAAATGGGAAGGGGACACTTTTCTATTTTAACTGGTCACCTATCTTAGTTTGACTCTTCAGTAGTTTCATCTAACACCTTCCCTGTAAGAATACTGTAGAGATCTGAAAGATGAGCAGAAGTTGACAATGGACACAGAAAAACTGTCTTAGAAGAAACTGGCAAATAATACTCATAAAATGTTCCTTATCTATCAGGTTAGTATTTAAAACACAGTTGGCAAATTTGATTGTTAATTAATATTCCCATTTTTTTCTCAATTAATTCTCAGTTGTTTCAGTTTGCTTTAGAAACAAAGCCTCTCCTCAATCTGAAAAGTCTTCAATGGGGATTTTCAGCTGACTACTTAATTTCTGAGGTCTTGCCTTCATAGAGATGAGAAATAATAGTCATGGTTTTGAGGACAGTGATATTTTATTGTTACTGTAAAGTCCTTGCTGAAAAGGTGGTGTTTTGTGCTGCAATGTAGATTAAAGATATATGACCATTGTTTGCAAACAGTTTATCAGATGTATAAAGTTTTTTGGTTTGTGATTCATTTCCAATTATTTTTAATTTCTGACATTTTCATAATCCTGATGGCTTTCCCTCCAAGCTTTTAAAGAGCTGCCTTAGCTTGTGCTATTATCTTTACTTTGTGGCAATTCTCATAATCTATCACAACAGTAAAAGAGACAACAGAAATTATACCCTCTTAGTGTATATGGAAGAAAAAATATTTGTTGCCTTTTTCTCCATCTATCCATGTCCAGCTGTTCCTTCCTTCCCTACCTCTGGATAGGTGTCACAATGGTGAAACTGCTCTCTTCTCACCCTATGCCTTTAAGGCATTAATTTCCAGCCCTTTCAGAAACGGGCTGGTACCTGCTGCCTCCCATTTCTGGAGAAGGCATCTTCAGCCTACCTTAGCCTCCAGTCTTAGCTAGGAGCCTAAGCAATCCTTAACGTACTGAAAACTTGCATGGGAACCACCAGGCAAAAAAATGCATCACTGATTTTTAATGGGTGCCCAGGAACCAGCAGCAAAGGAAAGGAATAGTGACTGACTGGCAAACTCACAGTGCCAAAAAGCAAGCTGAGAGTCTCCACTTAGGTACCCTCTCTGGTAGACCAGAGACAGGGAGAAATATCGAAATTCCTAGGATCATTAAACCTGGATGAGGCTTTTATGTGACAGGAAAGCTGCTCTGCATTCAGAAGGCTGAAATTTTGTCCCATAGCATGCCAGTGTCTTTGGTTCACATGGTATCCTGCAAAACAGGTTCTGTGTGTGAGACCCTGAGCTTTCTATCCACATTGCAGATGTTAAGCTCCCTGCCTCACATGACAGGCGTGCTATATAAGCTGCAGCATGTGTGGGAGACAATAAATCATGCTCTTTGGAAATACTGCAATAATCAATGACCAGGGAAGATAGATAGCTGACCAGGGAAGACAGACAGTTGACTAGGGAGACATGTAGAAATAGGTCTTAGCTTCGCACAATGGACAGAAATAGACTGAGATGCTTGTTAATTATTTTCTTCAGTCGTGAATGTCATTTCTTAAAAGCATACTGTAAAGTACATTTTAATGCCTCATCCTTTAAATCTCTTCTATTTCCTCTTCTTCGCTCCTCATAAATGCATTGGCTTGTGGGCTTGATGGTACTTAATTTATACATTTTTGCTTAATTTGATGAACTGTAAGTGCTCTTTTAGCCTACTGTGAGCATTCAATAATCCAAAGTGGCTGTGAAGTATATAAGTCCTGTTGCTGCTTTACAGGGCCTGATTAAAACAGAAATAATGCATTATAAAATCCCACTCAAACATCTTTATCCATTATAACTCAGGGGTAAAAAACTGCCGTGGCTTGCTGGTGTATTTTCCCCCTCCTTATCAACCTACATTAGTAATTGCAATGAAGTTAAAGCAGCAGCCTCTTCACAGTTCTCTCGGTGTTTTCTATTAACAAGCAATTGTACATTTCATTTTAGTGGTAATATCCCCATCCCTTCACCTGTGCCTGGCCAGTCCAGAGCTGTCTCATACTACCTTTTGGGAAAGGTTCCTCAGTCTCCCCATGTAGAGAAATGGGAATAAGAGTCTTTGCTCAGCACCTCAGCACCTGTTTAAAAGCATAATTGATTGTGTTTGCAAAGAATTTCGGACCTTCATACACTTCTATTTATTTAAGAATACAGCACAAATTATTTTCTAGATTTGTCTGTATGACCTGTAACTGACAAAATTTTTTCTACCCTCTCCTCTTTAGATTCTCCCCCACCAAGCCCAGATGCAGAAGTAAGCGTGGTTAGACTTGTGACAGCTCTAACCTGACACTGGCAAAAAAAAATCACACTTGCAAACTCTTGAGCCAAGCATAATAATCCCATCCTTTATCCTATACATCAGGAAGGAATTCTATGTGCATTACCTGCAAGGACATTTTTCCAGCATAAAGACTCCCTTCTCCTCCTCCTTCCCCTCTCTATGCTTTTTTCTTTTAATTTTCCCCTTTCACGTGGTCCTTAATATCAGGATGCTCTAACCTGCTTTTATTGAGAGGTTAAATGGAGCCAGAAAGCTCCAGAAAAATGTTCTGTCTCATCGACCTCCCCTCCAGGCTGTGTTCTGTAATTTCTCCCGCTGTGCTGAATTGCTGCTCCTCTCTGTGTGTGAAATAAGCAGTCGCTTCCTGAGAAGGAGACACGCTGCCTTCTGAAGTGCCCATTCAGCACCGCAGAGGACAAACTGTCTGGCAACAGGGGTGTGATTCAAGGGCTGCAACACACCGAAAAGAACAAAAGGAGGGAGGTGCTGGAAAAGAGGATGAGGAGGTAAACAGAAGAAAGGTGGGAGAGCCCTAGGTTACGGAACAAAGGCTAGAGAGTCATGAATATTAAAATTGTTGGTATAATGATGAAACACCCAAAACAAAGCAGGTTTTTTCAGATGGATAGAACATGCCACTTGGGCTCACTCATGCCAGGTAGCACTCTGCTGTGAAAATAGGTCCCCAGAAAACAGTAATACATAGCATACACATAGATTTTAAGTGAAGATTGATTCTATTGCATGATAGAATATGTGAAATAAAAAGCCAAAAAAAGGAAGTCTGACTTCCCTCCTCCCTGCCCCCACCAATGTATTGCAAATCTGAAGCTTTTCCCCAATAAATTGTTTTGATTTATTTTCATTTTATGTAATACTAAAACATTAACATTAAGACATTCTCCTATTTTAAAATATAAATTCCAAGTTTTCCTGGCCATTAAGATTAATGTCTAATACCCCTTTGCCAACTCGTCTTTCTGACTCCACTAAGTCCTATCAGGAAAGTATTTTTGAGAGTCAGATTGTATCAATCTCTCAGCTGGGTATGTATGAGGGGACTGTGGTTGGGCACGCCGTGGGAGTGTTGCCTAGAATGTGGGACAGAAAGTCTGGAGAGACTGGAGGAAAAGTTTGATGCTATTACAAGTCATTCTTTTCACATCAGAGTGACTGAAGAACACATGTCTGAGTGCAAGGGCCAGCACAGGCAGCCTGTGTCACCCATGATCTGTGTGCACGTGTCCGGTCAGCTGCTGCAGGTGGGAGTAGCACCCTGAGTGACCATGGTTGGCCGTTGCTACGTCTCTTTTCCATCATTGTTTCAGAAGCCTTGGCCTTTCACAACATAAATACCATTGTCTTCTCTCCTCACCAAGGCTAGTGAGCTTGGGCAGGACCAGCTTTGGTCCTTGCTGCTTCCACATTCATCTACAGCTCTTCTGTCTCAAACCCCTAAACTCTGATCCCAAGGTAGACGTTTTGCCAAAAGAATCAGTCTCAAGTAGGAAACTGCTTTAAAAATGGAGATTTTATGAAGCAATTTGGGACTTTTTTTTTTTTAATTTAGTGGTGAAAAAAACCCCAGGGCCCTGTCTCCTCTGCATCTTTCGAAATTGTGCCATTTCCAACAATCTAAGTAAAGGAAAGATCTGTGGTTAGGAAGCAAGATTAGTATCTGAAAAAAGCCACCTATAAATTATGAAAAAATGCCCACTGCAATACCAGAAGCACAATAATATTTGCCTGGCTTTGGGATTTACTACCAAACCTAACACCTGAATGCCCTGCAAGCTGGGCTATGCTGTGGGCAGGGAGGTGAGAAAGGGCATACACCTCCACCCTTCAGGGCCGTGCAGAAAGGGGCAGCCATCCCATGCTACCCCTTCTGATGACCTTTCACTAGAAGCTGATAATCAGCAGAGCTAGACTGAGTTTCACCTGTGTTTTGGGGATTAGTGCCTAAGCCAGGAAAACTGAGTCAATCCTATCTGCATCCTCCTTTTCCAGGGTATCATGGAATCATTGAAAAGACCCCAACCATTAACGCAGCACTGCCAAGTCCGCTACAGACTGTGTCCCTAAGTGCCACATCTACATGTCTTTTAAATGCTTCCAGGGATATGGTGACTCAACCACTTCCCTGGGCAGCCTCTTCCAATGCTTAACAAGCCTTTCAATAAAGAATTTTTTCCTAATATCTGATCTAAAACTCCCCTGATGCAACTTGAGGCCATTTCCTCATCCTATCAGCTGTTACTTGTGAGAAGGAACTGACCCACACCTGTCTACAACCCCTTTTCACATATTTTCCTAATTAGGTCTTTCAGAGAGCTAAACAGAAGTGCTTGCAGCTGATGAGGAAAGCAACCAGGCGCATGAAATCATATGGGATTCCCTTTAGCTAGCCCTGGATGCTGACCCAGCAGAGCCTGGCTGTGTGGTGCTCCATTCTATGATGTTGTTTGAGTCCAAGGAGTGCAGCGAGGCAGCTGAGGAAGGAAACTGTAAGTAATAATTAAGTTGCTTTGAGGACTAATGTGTGATCCAACTCACTTGGCAAGGTGGAATAAGGTTGTGATTTTTCCAAGGTAGTTCATTATCATAGTCAGCACTTTCTTTAGTTTTCTTGACATGTGGTCTTATTCTGCTGTTGCTGCAATTTTACTGGTGGTTTTAGGCTCTGCATGTGCCTTTTGCTTAGTTATGAAATTCCTACTTTTGGTTCCTTGAATTTAAACTTTGTTAGCACAGGGCTCTTAGGCTGCAACGTGCAATAGTGCTCTGACTGCAGCCCATAGACGTACACAGCTGATTGTGTGTGACTTTTCCCTTTATCTCCCAAAAGCTATGGAGTAGTTTTGCTGTTCTTCTTGCCCTTCTTCATTGCTCCTGAGCTCTGGAGTGTCTCTGTAAGGAGCACATTTAGTGACGATTTGTATGGATTTCAGTGCAAACTGAAATCAAGGGGAAAATGATCAAGAGACATCTGGGAAATCATTGCCCATCATCTTTGCATGCTCGGCTGCTTTCTGAGTGCTAATACCTAGAAGCAAGCCAGCCCAATAGCTAGGTAATTTCTGTTAATCTCCATTAAAATTCAGGATTCTTCTGTGCAAGGGTAGGAAACTTAGATCAGGAAGGACATGTTCTGTCTTTGTAGTTAACTCTTTGAGAGTCTTCTTTTTATGTTTCTGTGCATTTCTGTGGCTTAGATTTCCCATTTCTAAAGTGGCCTGCATTTCTTAGTCTCCCCAAAATGTATGGCACTGGGTGAATTCAACAAAAAAAGCCTTGTCTTTGCACGTGAGTTAAGAGGTTCCTCAGCAGACCTGCAAGGCCCATGATCTATGCAGTTTGCATTGTATATTTCTTTGATGTGACTGTAGCCCTGGCTTTTTGTGTGCCACTACTCACACTGTGTAACTACTCACCAGACAGGAGACTTTTAGAGCCTCTCTCACAGCCCCTTTGAAACTGCAGCCCACTGTGTTTGCCCTGAGCACTTAAAGACTTTTTCGGTGTTATTTCCTCAACAACTTGATGCTGCTCAGCCATTTGAAGTGAAAAGTTCTTTCAAGCACAGAGGATTTTTATGTTGATTTTTCTTTTGTTTTAACTAAATTCTTTGAGAAGAACAGAAAAAAGGCAGCTTTGTGAGATGAGTAAATGATAGCCAGCCCATTTGTGGGTACGAGAAACAAGGCTGTATGCACAAACACATGCAGGGTAATAGTCTACTTCAACAGTAGGTTCCCTTGCTAATTTGGAAAGCCGTTCCAGCTCTGGCTTGATTCCATTTCAACCTCAAGCTGTGAAAAAGGAGGGCTTTTAAGCTGTCATTTTGTTAAAGACAGCTTTAAAAACACAAGAGGAAGAGACATCAATTACCAAAGCAAACAAACCTATGGAAATAAAACTCTTTTCTTTGACATGTAATTCAACACTGACAGCAAATGCTACAAGATTTTGCCTTTTGGGTTTTTTTGGTTAGTTGTTTTTGTTTGCTTTCTTTTGTTTTCTTCTAGGTTTTTTTTTAATTATTCATAGGTTGTTTGGTTTTTTGTTTTGAGGGGAGGACTTAATGACCAGAAAGCTTGTTTTGGCAGGTGAACGTGTCAACACGAGTGTGCAGCATAGGATTTGATTTCACGTAAAGTCAAAATGAAGGTAGTGTGAAATGTATTATTACTGGATTTATATTTACATTTTTCTGTACCTGAGAGAAGCATTTCTGGAGCTAAAAGAAGGTGTGATTTTTTTCCTTTTCTTTCATGGTATTTTCTCCAATCATAGAATGAAATCATATTAAAGCAGTGTATTTCAACTCTATGTATGACTCCCTGATGCATTAAGAAGCCTGGCAGAAAGGCCAACACCATTTTTAACCAAAGCCATACAATCAAATGAAACTTTTTGTTTTAACAGATTCTACAGAATTTTCTCCTAGTAGCTAGAAGATACAAGCTGAAATTTAACTTTTTCAGAAATAACTAATTAATTAATAAATTAATAATAATAAATAGATTCTGTATTTAATTACAGAGTCACAGAACAGTTAAGGTCGGAAGGGACCACCAGTGGGGCCATCTGGTCCAGCTTCCCTACTAAGGCAGGGCCATCCTAGAGCACGTGGCACAAGATTGTGTCCAGAAAAGTCTTGAATATCTGCAGTGAGGGAGACTCCAAAACCTCTCTGGGCAACCTGTTCCAGTGCTTGGTGCCCTGCACAGTAAAGAAGTTCTTCCTCCTATGCAGGTGGAACTTCCTGTGCATCAGTTCCTGCTCATTGCTTCTTGTTGGAGACACCTCTAGTGACAGGTTCCAGCTAAACCCTGTGCCACTGATTATGACCCTCTGGGATGTATCATTCTGCCAGTTCTCAGCCCACTTCAACTTCTGCTCTTCCTGAGTTTGCGTATGAGAATATTGTGGGAGGCATAGCCAAAAGCCTTACTGTAGTCCAGGTAGACACTATATACTGCTCTCCTCTCATTCATCCAGGTAGTTTTGCCATTGTAGAAGGCAATCGGGTTGGGAAGCAGGATTTATCTTTAGTGAATCTATGCTTACTGCTCCTGACCACATTCTTGTCTGCCAGCTCTCTCAGCACTCGTGGATGCATCCTTTCAGGGTCCATGGACCTGCAGCTGCCAAGTTTGACTAGGGGATCTTTAACCCTATCGTCCTTGACCATGGGAAAGTCTTCCTTCCACCACTGGTTTTCCCTGGGCCTGGGCCAGAGATTCCTGAGGGCTGGTCTTGTCAGTGAAGCCTGATGCAAAGAAGGCATTCAGTATCTATGCCTTCTTATTCCACATTCCTTCTTCTTCCATAAGTGCACAAAGGCAAGGCCAGTAATTTCTCCATGATAACAGAAACCATGTGTTCAGCTGGCATAAACTGCTATCGCTTCGTTAACAATAGCAGAAGTGTGCCAGATCATCCACTGAGATTCTTGGCCTATAATTAACTAAAGTAGTGGTTGCATGGTTATATTTTAGCATCTCTTAATGAACAATCTGAAAACTAAGCACACACAGTGAAATTATAGCCTATCTTTTTATTTCAGACAGAGCAGCATTATTTTCTATCTGCTTTCCTGCTTGTAGACTTTTAATGTTTCATTTGAACTTACACTGGAAACAGAGGTCCAGGCCTGCCTTGAGTAGTCCCTGAAGTGAGTGGAAGCTGCATGCCCATGTCTGAGGAGAAATAATTCCCTGCGTTTACTTAATGTGTGTGTGTTGCATTGTGGTGTTATTTCTAGGATGTGTTTCCTAGAAACAAAACACGTGGTAAAACATGGTCAGTATGCATTCTAAGATGAAATTATGATATATGACTGCCTTTGAATCCTGAGGATGCTGCAATATTTTTATAGGGCTGTAATTTTAATATAAAATCAATTTTATACAAAATAGATGCAGCACAATTGCCTGCCTGTTTTAGAGCTATTAAGGAAGATGAGTATATTAAGAAATAAGCCCTCTTAACTGAAATCTACTGTCTCTCCCACTAAGATTAATTTTCAGCCATCTTTTATTTTTCTTATGAGTATAACCATACCAGACTGTTGCATCAGAATTTGAAGCATATATGCAGACATCACACTTTCACAGACCAAGGTGAAGCAGTAAGTTTTAGCTCTCTGCTCAGCCCTTCTTCAATAGTGTGTGTTTCTGAGGGTATGGGAGAAGATGGAAGAAGGATGTTTGGTTTGTGTGCGTGCAATTGTGAAAAGCTTAATTTGTTGCCGTTGTACTTACTTTTACTGGGGTCTTTCCTGCAGAAATAATGAGCAAAGCAGGAAGAATAAATGAAGGTGTCTTTTGTAATTCTAAACAGGAATACTGAGAACAATAAATTGGTTGCAGTTGAGGTAATGAACCCTGAGTTGCTACAAATTTGGATATTGCATCCTCTCCACTTCCCTACCTCCCCATCAGTCTTCTGTTGCAATATTTACATGTCTTCCAAAGAGGCAGATTCAACTCGTATTATCTCATTGTAAAACCTCTAATCTATCCCCTGTCAAGCCTTTCAGATCTGGAAGTCCATCATGCCATCACTGGGTCACAGCTATGTGTGGTCTGACTGGCTGCCTGGTAGATGGGTGCCAAAAGGCAAGCCTGTCCAGGCTAACTAGCCTTTCCTTTCAGCGTTTCATCTGTTTCCTGTTTGAACTTCCCTTCTGCCCCTTTTATGGAAAAAAACATGCATTGGAAAATATACTGTTGCTTTGAGATCTTTGTCTCACTCTCAGATTTAGTAAAGTCAACCAGTAGGTTCAGAAATTATGAGCTGTGGTCAGTTAAACAACAGGAATACCTTGTTTCCCTAAAAAAAAATCCAAAGAGGCAGAAAATAATAGGAAAATATGAAAATCTCCATAGTTAAACCAACCCCTCCCCAAAAAATCCCCACACCAAACCACACAGATTATTTATGTTCACTCACCCTTCTTGTAGTTTGGGGTATGGGGTGGTGGATTAGTTGTTGTGTGGATTTTGTTTTTTGGTTTTTTTGGTATTTAGTGTTTGAGGTGCGTTTTGCTTTGAGAGGGTAGGTTGGCTTTTTTGTTGTTGTTGGGTTAGGTTTGTTTTTGGGGGGTTTTTTACAAACTGAAAATGTTTACTTACAGCAGACTGTAAGGAAGCAGCTCATGTGAGCGCATGGTGTGTTCCTAGTGTCTTTGTAGAAAAGTGAGATCTTTTCAAGAGGGTGAGATGAGAAAGCCACTGAGGGGAGAGAGGACGAGGTGTAACTTGGAGGTGAAGGAGCTCATACTGTGCTCACTGATGTTGATACTGCAGCAGGATTGTAGGAAGATGGGGCATCAGGGAACCAGGTGTGGCTCTGCTCTCTGGTTAAGGGAGGAAGCAGGACTCTGCATCTTTGAAATTTTAACTTAAACCTACAGCCTTCATTTCAGCAACCCAATTATACCAGAGAAGCAGGGTGGAATACCTGCCATGAATCTGGCACATCCTTTTAATTTTTAACAGAGATTCTGTTTGTGGTACAAGACAGAGAAGCATGTCCTGGACATTCTTGAGTGCACAGGTTGAAGAGGAGTGTAATAGATGTTCTTTTGCTCCCCTGTTGAGCAGGACTACTGAGAACCCACAATTTACTTAGGCATGACCTGTGCATACTTGAACTTTAGGTATTAGGTGTCTGCTTGGGGAGGAAAAAGGCAAATAGGGAACTCATGGGATTTGAAGTAACCTTTAAGTGTTTCAGAGGTCATGAAAGCAAATCTTGAGAGATGCTTCAGTGCTGTACTAGTATGAAGTGTGACCACTGAAACAAGCTGAAAAGTATCAGCATCAGTCCGACTGAAGCGTGAGATATGAGTGATACTCATTAAAAAAGTAATGTTACAGTGTTGATTACAACACCCCGCTAACTCTGTGGGGCCTATGATTAAAAAAAAAACAAAACAAAAAAATCCCTGCCCACAAACAAACAATAAGGCCTTCTATCAGATCAGTGTCTATTATGACTCTAAGCCACTCTTAGGAGCAGTTTGTAGATGAGAGCTAGTCATGTACTGTGCACTGCATAGCTGCAGGCTTTTCTCTTTCTTTCAACTGTCAGTCTGCCTCCTGAGATTTATCTGGAAATTACAACTGGCATTGTGCTAGGCAGGAGTTGAAGGATAAATAGTTCCTACAGATGAAAAATTACTCGTTCAAACTACCCCAGTTGCAACAAAAAATGTGGTGTGGTGGAGGTCATCTATCTAGACTGAATTGAGACACTTAAAATATGTCTAATTTAAAGTCATATGTATAGTTAGGCAACCTGAAATGGACTTGTAAGACCATATCTAAATGAAAGTATGGCTTAGTTGGATTATATCCAAACTGAAATATGGTCTCATCCCCAAGTACCAGTCTAAATCAAAACCTCTTGGAGAATCAGGAAGCTGAAATACATACTTTTGGGTTTGAAAAACAGGTTTGTATAAACAATTTTATTTTAAGTTCCTACTTTTACAAACTCTTCCTTATGTGCAGCAGGTCTGCTTTGAAATGTATGTTTCATCTGCTGGATTTCCTTCTAATAAGTGGTAGAATATAAGCTTAATGTGGTACTGCATTTAATTGTCTGCCCAAGCAGAGAGTTGAAGTAAAACATTGTACAATGAAATTCCACAGCAGCAGTAATACAAGGTGTGTGGTAATGAGGAATCAGCCTCTGAAAGTCTCAATCACTACAATGTGAAATTGCTTCAGCAGGGTGAAATAGCTTGGGACAGAGTGGGCAGGGAGCAGAGCCAGTGAGAATCAGATTTTGTGCTGGGGAGCATTTTATCCCCTTTTTTCTCCCCCCACCACCTAAGTAATTCACTAATTGTAGCCAGGGATTTTTTTTCTTTTTTCTCATTTAAGCTTGTATTTTTATGGGCAATTACCTTTCAAAAAGATGTGACCGACAGCTTCATTATTTCAGTCCCCTGATCACTGTAGAAGAGCACAAGAAAAAAGTCTTCTGGTCCATACTGACTATTAATGACCTTTGCCAAGTCTGAAGACCAAGCAGTGCAAATAGCTGTCATTTATACCACCAACATATTGCCTTTCCCAGTGGAAATGTGGCACATGAACGCCCGATTGCCTTTGACTGCTGGCTGCAACCTATAACTTGTGTATCTAAGCAATATGAAGCAATCCTTGCAGAAAAGCAAAAGGAAACAAAATCCCTCTTCCCCTTTAATTTACTCAGAGAATATTAATAACATCTCCAAAAAAATAAAGGCAAAATCCTCTCATGCTTGCAACAGTAACAATCATTTTTACTGAGTCAGTGAATACTGCCCTTCCATCTCACCTTTAGGATAGCAGTAAATCTTGCTTGGCTAGTGAACCAATATCATCTATAAATAGCCTGTGTCTGAGTGGGAAATGCAAACAGCTCCATTCCTGTGGTCTGTCTGTGGGACTTCTGTCAACATGTAGCAGATTCCAAATATGTAGGTAATATCTTAGCTGAAAATGTGGATGTCCTTGCTTATATTTGGGGTGCCTTTTCTGGGGCCAGAAGTAGTTTAACATTTAATAAAGTAGATTTCATCCAAAGCACAAGTTTTCTGAGTGGTAGGTCAAAGAATCCCTTTTGTGCTCAGATGATGCCATTAAACTATTCACAAAGCACACAGTGCACAGGTATTTCTAGACTCTGTTTGAAATGCAATTGCAAATTCTTTCTGAAAGGCTATGAATTTCTTGAAAGAGTCATCCTGTTCTATCTCTCTGTGCTACTGATCTGTGTCTCTATCCCTTTGGTCAGATAGAGGGAACTTAAATTGGAGACTGCTAGTAAGGGATTTAACAAAGGAGCTGCTTCAAGATTTCCACTATGGGTCTTCATAGCATAGGAAAGGAGATTTAGCAACATCAGCTATTATACATCATTGGGTTGCTGTTATCCTTCACTGAAAAGGGAGATGCTAAGACAGATTGTGGAGAGAAAAGCAGTGTGACTACCAATTTTATCATGTTATCATGTTGCAGTAGTCTTGCCATACTGTAGAAAAATATTGTAGAAAAATACTGTCAGTAAGGCAGGGCTAAAGTAATAACATAACCTACTTTGGCTGAAGAGGGTGTTGTGACCCTGTACAGGTCTGTGAAAACATGCAGAATATGCTGTTCTCCCTTCAATTTGGCATGGAAAAATATACTACGATAAATAAAAAAGATGATGAATGAATCATGCAGTAGTTATCTCTAAGTAATAAGCTTGTTCAGAGATGGAGAGTGAAAGGTGTAGAAGCAGAAGTCATGGGCTTTTTTCAATATATCAGAGGTAGGCTGAAGAACTTGTTTTCGAAGACATGTTGTCTCTGAGTGCAAAAATCGTATTACTAATGTGTACTACTATATCATACACTAATAAAGTGATATACATTATGAACTACCTTTTCTAATTAAAGAAGAGAGAAAAGTCTATTAATTAAAAGTTAGATGCTAAGCCTCTGGGTGATGGTTCTTCCTAAGTTGTGTTAAACTTGCAATGTTTCATAACCATGAAAGTATCTGTTCAATACTTTTCACTGCTTGAAGAGAACAGTGAAAGTAGGTCAGTAATATTTCTTCTTACAACATATTGCTCAGGAAGTGCCTTCCTCTGACATTGGGAAACCTGGTATTGTAACTCTGAAAGGACATTTAGGGTTATTAAACAAGCATTTCAGATTAATCATTGATAACATAAATGATAATCTTTTCCTAAGTATGATACAGTCCAGCTTTTCATGGTGATGACCAATTGGTGAAGATAGTGATATATGAACTGAATATTCTCACTGCAAATGTTACAACAATCCCCAAACAGATACAAAAACCCTTTTCTGCACCGCCTCCAATAGCATTAGAAACCAAAAAAATAATGCCTATTTTTCCCCATGTGCTGGGGGTGGGGAGGGTTGTTGTTGGGGTTTTTGTAGGTTTAGGGATTTTTTTGCGCATTGTCTTTTGTAATTTTCCTGTAATGTTGAAAATCATGAAATCAAAATTGTTCTCTTAGGTCCTGTTTATGACTGTCATTGATATTTGAAGATCTGCAAAAACACTTAAATACAGGTTTAAATCAATCTCTAATCAGGAAAGCTCTTAAGCATATGCTTAAATGAAAGGGCAAACAAAAATATTTGACTCAAACCAACCCTCTGTGTCCTCCGGGGGTTTAGTAATTGCAATTATTTTACAAAGTTCATTCTGCTTGGTGAATTTGACTCTGCTCTGGTTCTCTTCCACATAGACACAAGCACACTGAATTCCTTAGGTTTTTAGAACAAGTGCAAACATATACTTTCGGATGGGCCTGGGTGTTTTGGACATCAAGAATGAAGGAAGTTTTTTCTGTTATTTCTCATTGCCAGAAAGATGACTGAGGTGCTTTTTTCTGAACCATGCCCCTTATGACGCAGTGGGCAAGGGGTTTGTCATCTCCAAACAAATCTGCGTATGTCAATAAGTCGTGGTAGCTGCTGAGCCAGATTATTTGTGCAATACCTCAGAATTCATTGGAAAGTGGAAAAACTTACCTCAGCATTTCCTCAGTTTCTTGCTTCTTAATTTTGTGAAACTTAGAGCCAGTTAACTTACACGATTAGCTGATGGGGGAGGTAAATACGAAAAGAAAACTTTCTTCTGTCCCCATCCTATTTTAAAAAATATGCTGACAGGACTTTTAATCTTGAAAGAAAACTGCTCACTCTGAGCCTTAATCACTCAGAGAGGCCAGTGCCTTTTCAGGTTGAAAAGTAAAGCATGTAACATTTAAAAATTCCTATCCTACTATGCTAGGTACCAATCTTCTACCCTACTTTAGCGCATCATATTAGAAATGGTTTGATTCTGAGCTACTTTTCCGAGGTCTCTTCTAAAGAGATGAACATTGCAGGAACCAGTGCAGATCCTACTGAGCCAAGCTGTGAGAAAGGCCAGAAGACACTCTCAAGAGGCACCTGCTAATCTCCTTCGATTATGAAGAAAGCCCTGGGAAACTACGCAGTGAAGTTTAGCTTGAGGTACCCAGGCTTAGGTGAGATCCTACTTTAAAGTAATCAGAGAAGGAACTGTTTTCCTCCCTTTTTGGGCTGTTCTGCTTTATGGCAGTCAGGAAAACTTGCCTACGGTGAGCTTAGAAGCACAAATGTAAGAGAAATAGTAGCTCTGCATTTCTTCCTGTCATGTTGCTCAGCATCCGGGCAGCTCTCACTGTAATAATAGTGATATTCTCTGTTTTCACTATGCTTCTTCCATGAAAAAACAGGGGATTTGACCCTCCAAATATCTTTGTCTAGCAGTTTTCATTGAGGGCAAAATCCATTTCCCTTGATTTGCCTGGAAAGGCAAAACTTCTTTTATTGAGGGTGAGGGGAGAAGAAAAAATTGTCAGTTTTTTAGATGAAATTAAGCCACTGAGTATTAGTGAATCAGGAGATTTCTCTTTTATCCTTTTTATTGTTATTTTATTTTTTATTTGCCTTTTTTCTTTAGGGTGCTAGTATTGTACAGGATATCAGCTTTGTATTTTAGCCACTAGGTGGAGAAAGCAAGCCTTCTGTAATTTAATAGCATTTGTTGTATTATGCTATTCTGACCTAAATTCCATAGATATTTTGAAGCAGAAATGTCCCTTCTTTCCTGCAGTACTTCAGGAGGTGGAATAGCAATGAAGAGTGGAGAGTGGCTAGCTGAAACCTTGCTGGAATAGATTTTAAGAAAATATGGTGGAAAACCAGTCTTGAATATAAAAGCAAGGGTACCACAGGTAGCCTTGTATAGTCTTCTGAACTGGAATTTTGATCATCATTCCTTCTGATGCTTGTGTTACGAGGAGTAAGGAGTTGTGCTGCCACTGCAAAAATATTGTACAGAGAGGGTGGGCATCTTCTCTTAGAGAGAAATCTCCCGTCTTCATGAGGACAGAAAGAAAAAGAGTGGCTGTGTACAGACAGCTTGTGATGGCACCCTCCCATTTGAGTGGGAGATGGGAGTCGTTGTTTCAACACGTCTGAACACAGAGGTGGAGTTTAACAGTCTTAGATAGGAATATGGAGAGACATCCATTTTGAAAGATTGAAAGACATTCATTTTGGCACAGTTCAGTCAGAAGAGGCCTCTCAGTGAGGCCCTACCCCAAGGTGGTATGGGTGGAAGTTGACGCTCATTGTCATGTCTTACTATGAATACATGCATTAGAAGGGAGGTGGTAGCATTGCATCCTATTGCAAGCGATGTCTGAAGAAATAATAAAGGATTTGGTTTGTATTTGTCAAAAGGGTCACTTCAGCATTCTTTCTTTTAAGTATGTGCTGAATTTTATCCAAATATGCTAATAATTCCCCCAACCTGCCCTGTTGTCCTGATCTACTAAAACTAATTTTTCTGTACTACGGAGATCTCCCTTGGTCTAATTATGAAAGAATTTCAGGTATCTGTGGGAGAGCCTGTGACCCTTTTTAGGCAGCATATATTCCCACTAAAGACAGTTTCTAACCCTAAACTTCCTGAAAACCATCTCTGGGCAGCAGTTTCTGTGCTTGAGGATTGACAGAATTCTTCATCAACCAAAGCCAACGTGAAAACCTGACAAATCCGTTCCTTCTCTGTCCATCCTAATCCTATCCTGGCCATGCTGCTCAATTTAGGAATGAGTTACTTGCCTACAACACCTTCTGCTTCAGAAGAATGTTTTATATGCTTGTTAACCCATCCTTTTTATGCATATTTAGTTATAGTAACCTAATATTGCAGTTTCCATTGGCTTCTGCAGGAAATAACTGTGGCCAATTGTCATCTTAAACCATATTCAGGACTACAGCACCTTCCACCATGAATCATGAAGATACATTTAAGTTTGATCCTGGACTACACTCACCATTGGCTAGAATCAGTTTCTGAGCAGTAGTCCTGTCCCATGTAGCAAAAGGCTGCATAGAAGAGGTTCAAAAGAGAATGCACAGATGATGGGTCTTGACCAGTGAAGTCAGAACTATTTTTCCAAGTAATTTAAAGCCTTTTCACTTATTTTGATCTTGCACTCCAGCTGAAATGAGATAATTTCCCTGTCTAAGGTGCAGCATGGGTAACTCATTTTGCAGCATGCAGTGTGTGATGAATTCTGCAGGTGAAAAACAACATTAAGGTATAAAAATACGTAGAGAAAGTACATAATAAATGAACACGTGATGTGTTTATAAACACCTTTCAAGCTAGGAAAAGGGCTTCTTCAGACTCTGTTGACTTCATTGATTATTGCAGTTATTTGCTGGTTTCTATTTCCATTAAATTCCCCTGCTACCGATTTAGATAAAACCATATAAAGCCATGAGGATCTTATTCTAAGATTGTTCATTCATGTAGATCATCAAATTATGTCTGGAAATTGTTTAGCTTCAGTTTTCATTCATGGTCACTACAAAATGATTTTTTCATTCACTTTGGTATTTGAGGATTTCATGCTACTGCTTTATTTTTTTTTTTAATTACCCTTTTTAAGGTAAAGGGATGAGTTCAATTTTTATGTGTATTATCAAAGTTAAAGGTTAAAATTCTGTTCCACTTTTTATTTTCCACTATCCTGCCCATATCTGATCCTTGGTTTTCTTTCTGGCTTTCACACATTTTTTTTATGAAGAAAGGGGAAAAAAATCACAAACCACTGATATTTTGATTATTTCAAACTCTTTAAAATCGGTTGACTTAGCTTTTTCTTAAATTATTTTTCAGTTTCAACCCTAAATATACTGTACTGATGGATGTTAAGCCTTATCAATAGGCTACAATTGTAATAAGTAATTTTCTTTACTTTATAGATTTTGTAAACTAGGTTTTCGATCAACTAAAGAGCTCTTATATATAGTGCCGGACTAACTGCAGTTCAGATCTCCAAGCAAGTTTGATTTGTGGGTTGATGACTTGTCTGAGCTTCACTGATAGAGAGGCAACAGCACTCGTGAAATACTGCTCAGAAAGAAAAGGAACACTGAAGTGTAACATAAAGAGCAAAGCCAGTATGTGTCTGAGCCAAGATTACTGCTTTGTTCTCATGGGTTATCTCAGCTCCAAAGGGAATTACAGAATGTGTGTGATCCTTTTTTAGAAAAGAACCTTGGCTTTCTCATATCTTTCAGAATACCTATAGTAATCAAACTGAATGCACAAGCTGCTGTGAATGGGATCTGACATTGCCCCCATTGAAGGCAATGTGAGGAGTCCCAAAAACTTCAAAACAAGACAAATAGGGATCTAAATGCCTGTCAGACTTAAGTGGATGCATGTCAAGTTCCCCACAGCGCTACTATGTTACAGAGGCAAACACATGTTGCAAGGGGATGTGGAGAAGTCATCAGTCTTGAGAATGCGATTAGACACCTGGGAAATATGATCTAGGAAAATTAAGGCTTTTCCATCAGAAGAGTGGGAGGACACAATGTAGCAGCCTTCAAAAATATAAAACAGTGCTGTGGAAAGGAAGGAAGGAGTCTTCTTTGCTTTCCTTGTCAGTGATAGATGAGACAAGAAGCAGTGGGCTTAGATTTCTGTGAGATTTCTTTTCCAGCTTGGGAGAAGGCTGACTTTAACAATTGGTGAGTACCCAGTCAGGCTAAGGAAAGTATGTTTCCGAGCACAGGTTAAAGAAGTATTTTGTGGGAATGATTTAGACTAAGTATTAGGTGTTCTGTCAACTTAGTAGTCTGTGATGTCTGCAACTGTAGAAATTTTAATAAATATCTGAAGAAGAATCTTTAGATCTATTAAGTCTAATTTGGTTGATAACAGCATGCTAAATCTTGTATCTCTCAGAAAACTTCTGCAAAACAACAATTCAGACCCATTCCACTGACAACAATCCAGATTCAGAAGACAATTACATACATATATAGGGATAGAAATGTTTATAAACATATATATGGACCGAGGGGAGAGGAAGAGACTCAAAGGGCCCACATTTTCTGAGTATTCCTTCTAAAAGAAACAAAGAATAATTAAAATTCACTTTTATACCACCACTCCTCTCAGTGACAAAGTAAGAATCTCAGCTAAAAGGTCTCACCCTTCAAAACTTTAAATAAATAGAGAATATGATGGCAGTCCTTTAAGTTGAAGATGAGAATTCAATCTGATGTCTTATTAACAACTGATGAATATTGCTTTCAGATATGTTTTTTGACCACACCTGTGATAAATGGCAAACTGGCTTTTCCAGGAAAATGTTTTTGCCAGGCTTGTCGGCTCCATTGATAATGACTATATATACAACAACAGGTGTAGGTTGTAGGAGGTTAACAGGGAGGAACTGGAGTGGTTGGAAATAATTAATATCAAGTATATTATTGAGTTTAGTAAGCTCAGTCCTATTTATTTAGTAACTAAAAAATTAAGCCCAGTGGTCAGTAGAAGACTGTTGGAGATTTCTAGAGAGTTAGAGTAGTGCTCTTTTCTATAATTTATGTCTGTGTAGTATCTGAGAATTTTTGTTATGGAGTAAAATTTCATACTTACAGATGCTACAAACTGACTTCTGCACCAAATTATTTAGTGTTGTATCTCGGATAACCAGTTGCAAATGCAAATTAAGGCAAGGATGGCAGGTATGGATGGTGAGGTACAAGTCAGCTTTTCCATTGTGGATAACAGGTACATTGAAGTTAGGCTGTGGTCCATGTAAAAAGTTAAGAGAAGCAGCTTGGATTAGATTCAGTAGAGTAAGAAAATCAGGGAAGTAATTAAAAAAGATGTGGAATATGAGATGAACAGGAAGGTGAGATAAGAAAACGATCTTTGAATGGCTAAGTGTAGGGCAAGGTTGTATTTGTCTAGGTTGAAGGAAGACCTGTTGCAGAGAGTGTGGTGAGGAGAAACTTGGCTGGCATTTTAAGTAGAGGACCAAAACAAGGACTACCACGTCCTAGGTTCTGCAGAGAGAAGACCTAATTATTGGTCATCTTTGTAAAATGAGGCTAAAAGAGATGTACTTTGAATATTAACAGGCAAGTGCCCAATTTCAAATGTCCACATTTTCAGTGTAGTCTTTTGGTACTTGTCCATTTAAAGAAGAAAAGACAAAATTCAGGCTGTTGCTTAATACTGTCAAGGGTTTCTACCTCGGTTGTGTTTGCAGTGGAGAGCGTTCCAGTTAAATCTGTATCATTGTGCGGGAAGTAGCAGCCAATTTGCTTGTCTAGATTACAAGTGTAGCTTTGTATTCTCACATGATTGCAGGCTAGCCTGGACAACTGGGCACTGTTTCAGACTGGCTGGCAGTAGGCAGTCAGAATTCAGATTTTGAAGCCTGCTTGCTTGCTTTCTCCAGACCAGCTACTTTTTCAAGTCCTTTGGGGACTCTTTCCCAACAGGGCAATGTTAGGCAAGATCGCAGAGAAATAAACTTCGATACTGGCAATGCTGTCATCACCTGGATTCAGCAGAATCTCAGGGGAATGGCCTGGTAATGGAAGTCTGTGCATTGAAATCGGTTTCAATTAAAAAAAAAAACAAGAGAGGCGTAGTTCTCATGTTTTCAAAGACATGGCACGGCATCCAAGATTGTCAGGAGAGCCTTACACAGGCCAGATAGACTAAATTACCCTTGTAAGCATTTCCTATTCTGTGTGCATCATCAGGGTGAACTAGGGTAGAGGGCTGCGTATTTTGTACCACTACAGGAACTGGGGCAGTGCCAGGGCAGAGCTGGACAGACTTTGTGTTCCCAACAGGTGGGTGTAAAATTATAGCTGTGGTGATTTTGTTTCAATTTTTGCCTCTATTTCCACTGAGAGTAAGGCTTACCTTTAAGGGGAGATTAATCTCTTAGACGAAATATCATCTCTTTACAACAAACAGCTGCCACAGGGCTTCCCATGCAGCAGTTGACAATAGTTTATTGTTCTGCAAGATCTTTCAAGATCTTTAATTCTGAGGGCTTTTCTTTTTTTAAGTATTTATCTACTTTGGGCCTCACCAAGTATTTTATTGCAATATTGAAACTGGCATTAATGGTGAAATTGTTTACTTTAGGGAAGGAAAGCAAATAATTTAAAACCCTGTGCCAGAAAGCTTGCCCTGCCTTTGTCTTTTAAAAGCAGCCAAACTTTTAAGGCCATGGAAAGAGGATATTCTTCATTCCTTCAATTGACATGTCAAAAGACTGCTATTTATGACAGGGTGACAGAGAGAAAGTTAGTGCAGATTATGCAAATTTAGTTCAGCCTTAGGTGAAAAAGGGATCTGTAACTGAGCTTTACAAAAGTTGCATGTTGGAGGTTGTTTGTTAGGGGATTGGATTTGAGGTAAGCAGTTCATACTACACACCAAAGAATTGCTTAGTGTCCATGAAGTCCACGACATTGCAAATACCATTTTCACGTCTCCTTTTGGCTACTTTTCATTTCAGTATTCAATGGGAGATTTCCTAGAATTAGAGCAAGTAATGAATTGACCAATCACACCCCAGTGGTCCAGACAGGTTTGTGCATGGGCCTCATGACACATGGATAAGTCAGTAGCAGGTCTTCTTAGGAGTACCTCTAATGTGCAGGAATTTTATTTGAATGACTTCCACTACCTTTTTTTTTTTCTTTTTTTTTTAATTTTAAACATGAGGCTTCCTTAAACAATATGTTTTTTTAAACCAGGTTTTGACCTTTGCTGAGGGTCAGAGCACTCGTTAGTGCATTGAACTCCCACCACCTGCCAAAAGTGTAATTGTCATACATAAAAATCCTAGCTGGTCTTTTGCTCGAAGGTTTGCCCATCTGTGACACCTGTCCCCAGTTCACTGTTCACGAGTTAATGTGTATGTTATTAGTTTGCTGCTCAAATGTTAATTGTTAGTTGTTAATTAATTAAGGCTACTCCACCAGAGCACAAGTCAACCCCAGACATCCCCCAGGAGTAGCCTCCTTTCCCAACATTTTAAAGTTAAAAGTTAATAAGGTCATTTCCACAGAGCACTGCTGACCCCGAGCACCCCCTAGAAATGGCCAAGTTCTCCCCAAAGTTATCAATTTTATTGTTAATGTTGTTATAAACTTTAAAGTTCTAGTTTGTGATGGCGTTCCCTGTATATTTTCACTTAGACAGCGTAATTTAAGTTTTATTGAAAATCCTAAGTTCATCCAGTTAAAGATCCAAGCCAGCTGCACCGGGCTTACAAACCATCACTTGCCAAAAATAGCCCTCAGCTGCCACCCCTGTAACTTGCCTTCATGGCAATGATGCATACTAATGAGAAGCCTTCCCGCCTTTTCTCCTGAGGCCATGTCACCAGCCTGCTGTCCCCTAGCAGCAGGAGCCGATTGGCGGGAAGGCCTTACCTCATCCAGATCACTCACCAACCAGCAGGAGCCATGGGGGCCGGACAGGGGCGGGCAGCTGAGGGGACCAGACTCTATAAAAGGCACTGCACCAGAGCAGAGCCGAGCTCTTTGCCTCTGACTAGCAGAGGGTAAAGCCCCGTGTTGAGGGGCCTCGGATGTCTATTATAAAGACAACTCTAATTTTCTTTTTGATTTCAGATTAGCTGAAATCACCTCAACACCGTACAGCTCCTGTCAACGGGCAGCCGTGCGGTGGCCCGGGTGTCCAATCCCCGTGAACCCAGTTCTTTATATTTTATTTTCCAAACTTGTATTTATTATTTAACTTTCCGTTTATTATGTTCCTTTTTTTTGAATTTTCTTTCTTTGGATCTTGGGACGCTTCACTGTGGCACTTTGAATAAAACTTCCATCTACCTTGCAGTGGAGTGAGTTGTCTCCTTTTCTGACAGTAATCCTGTACCTTATGCCCTGTTACCAAGAGAAGCAAAACAGAAATGCAGACCAAAAACACGATTTTTGTAAACACTTTAGTTAGATCAAGATTCTGGGTTTCTGGTAAACATATCATTTGAAGCACAGAAGTGTTTGTCTGCTTAAACTCCTGTGGAGTCCTAGCACAAACATCTAAAAGGCACTGAAGAGAGTCACTGTGGGGCTGTTCAGCTCTGAGCATATTCATATAAGAGCACTGTACCAAAACTTCTTTGTCAATGTACAAATAATTTTTGGTGTAATTTTCAGAGTAAAGGGGCAGGAGGGACTTCAGAGACTGTGTATGAAAAATTCCCCTTCCATGATGGAGGACTAATATACTAGCAGCCCCTCTTGGAGCTATCTAAAAAAATAAATTCTAATGGAAGATGTTTCTAAATCATTCCTTTTTCCTAGGTAGTATGTTGCAATTCTTGATTACATTCAGAAGCTCAGCATTTTTTTTTAGGCTTCCCACAGTAGCTTTTGATTTTTCTCCCTCATATATAGTAGAAAAGTTTTGCAGTGTGTATTGTCAACTCAACTTCTACTTATTCTCTTCTTTTCAGAGAAGACTACTTCGTCAAATCAATCTGCTTTTCTTCATTGCTTAGTGTGTTAGCCCTCGCACCATTCATGTTGATATTTTCTTCCCTTCTTCCATTTTTTATGTCCCAAATTGAAAGAGGTACACCAGACAAATTTCAGCACCACTAAATACAGCGCACCAAGGAAAAGTGATGCTATGTTCTGGCCTCGAAATTTATTTATTACTTACTTCAATTCCCAAGCTTCTCTTTTGCTGTAAAACAGCTTACATGTTTTATCCCATGTCTCACACTTGATCTGTCCTTCCAGCCTGTAGTATTTTACATTTGTTTTGAGGTTTTTTTACTTTTGTTATTTCAACCATATTCAGTTTTCAACACTATGATGAACCCTGCCCTTTGCAGTCCCAGTTTATCATTACTGAAAATATAAACATATTCTTTCATACCTCATCCTGGTCATTAAGAAAGCATTGAGTGGAATCAGGCTTAGAGTACATCCCTTTAAAACCTATTTGGAAGCTAAAGCAATTGGTTTTTTTATCCACTGTATTGTAATGGAGTCATTACTTCATTTCATAAATCGCTGATGAATATTCTATGTCAAAATCAAGATGCACTGTGTCTACTGGGTTTTTAACCCTCACTCCCCATTCCAGCCCCAAGGTAGTTGCTGTAGCATAGGATGAAATTTAGATGACAGGACATATTTTAACTGGACAATTTTAGGGCCTCTAAACAGTTAATATACAATTTAAGAGCATGTTTTTATAATAAAGTTAATTCTAAAATCTCAAGAACAAGTAATTCTGACTACTTGTCATGATTCAGATTGTCTTCAGCGGAGGTGTTAGGAGACAAAAGAGTCATGCTGTTATTTATGAACTAGCATAATCTACAAGCTGCTGTTTACTGTGCCACTCTACAAAGTAGGGAAAGTGATATGTTGCTTTGGGTAATGGAGCAAAATATTGGTCACAAAACAGTTTCAGCCATTACCAATACCTTCTGCCACCTCCCAAATACTGGACATGTCTACCATACCTTTTTGCCACAGCTGTTTCTACTGCTGGTTTTAGTATTTCGTTAGTGCCCAAGAATATGCTCTGTCAAATGCAGCAGAAGAGGGAGATCAAACTTTTTAGACTGCGTCAATGTAGCTTTTTCTGCCTTCATCTGAGAATCAAAGGGGGCTAGCTGAGTTTATTGTAATATTATTTCTACTACCTCTGCATTCTTTCTGCTGTGTTCTTCTGAAATGGGAGTCTGTGAATGCAGAGAATGCCACTGATGTTCACTGAGAGGTTAGGAGGGATGTTATAAGTTGGTGCTGAATTTTGATTTCTACCCTGCTATCCATGCATGTAGAATGCTTTTCCATTTCCTTTACCTTTGTTATCTTCATTAGCACAGTTTCTTTTTATTGCAAATAATAAAGTCACAAGCCCGTAATGGAATTTTTCAAACTCACTGCACAATCTTTGATAATAATTAGGGGGAGGCAAAGGTGACTTCTCTCATTTTCAGTTGTTGTATTGTACAAACTCATTGCTTTTGTCAAACAAATACAAGGAAATCTGTCACAATAAAATGGTGGATGCATTTCCTTTTTTCTACAAAGTTCTGATTTTTTTTTTCTCTCAAGTTATTTTATTCACCATCAAATGTTGTGTTTTCTTTTAATAATTGGGGAGGGGACAGAGAGAAAGAGATAATCATAGCCTCTTTCTAGCACAGTTCTCTTAGCACTAAGCACACTGCTAGGATGGAAATGAAATGAACTTTAGCAAACTTTTAAACTGAAGGCTATTTTATTTTCATGTCTGAGAAATATGTAATGAGTAGTTCCAATACTCACATGTTCTGCCCAGCATCACTCCTGGGATACATAAATACCTTCTAAATGTAAATACATCTTTTTTGAAACCAGTTGAGTTTGCGAACATCAAGGTAAATGTGCACCCTTCAACAAAAGGAGACCAGACAACACTCAGGCACTGGATCCTGGATGGTCAGTATTAGTGCCCTCCCTGCACTTCTCCCCAACCCGGCTCTGTTTTGGGCCACACAGCTTGGCTCTCTAAGCCACCACGTGGGTACAACTCAGTGAAAGAGCACACTTAACAGGCTTCCCCCAGAAAGCTGAGTGGGTAAGGCTGACATGTGTCTGGTGGTGTTTTCTCTTATGATTTGTCAACATAATGCCGGCGGACTTTACCCCTCAAGCATCCTCATAATGTGTTCATGCAACACCCAACTTCAGCTTAAAGCTGCAGACTCTGATAGATTACAGTACAGTCAGTAATCACATTGGTCAGTCTGAATCCAGAGACTGAAATAAAACCACTAACTGGTAACTTTGTTTTGGTGCCGTGTAGGGACTAGAGGGCACCTGGTAAGAAATTATTTGTAGTTTTCACACAAGCAGTTTGCCACGGGGGGGACTACCAGTGATCAGAGTGGCTGTGCCTCACCTGTCAGGTATAAGGAATGGTCACTTGGCTCTTTTTATTTCCTTTTTTTAGTTTTTATTGTTCCAGTGCTTTTTGTTTAACAACCTATGCACTGCTGTAGGTGTCTTCTGCTAGTTATGATTTTTAATGTCAGGCACTAACAGAAGCCACCTTTTACTTACTGGCACATGACTGAAAACTTACCCCTTTCTGGTAAGGGGAAAGGGTCTTGTATGCTAATTCCTAGGCACAGGATTGAGATGCAGGAGGCGTAGATGAAGCCGTGGGCTCTGCCAGATGCTTTCTGTGTGATTCTGAACTTATTTGCAATCAACACTCAGTAATCTGTGGATGCTTTAACCAGTTTGAGGTTAATCATACGATGGAAGCAGAAATACTTGAGCTCTCTCCTTACTCAGCCAGCTTTGGGCTGCCCATACTTAATAGTTTAGGCCCAGTGCCAGAAAGAGGCAGCTGTGCTGTCTTCCCAGCCAGCTTGGGTCTGTGAGCAGTTTAGCCACATTGTGTCTCAGAACACAAACTAATAGCCCTAAAGACCCAGTCTGATTTTGTGGAGTCATCAGGCAGACCTCAGTGCTGTGTTCCTATTTCCCACAAGGACCGGGACTGCACAGAGGCAGTTCAAAGCCAGCCAGGCTTATTGAGTGCCACCTGAACATCTCTATACAACTCAGGAGGCTCCAAGAAGATTTATTTGCTCAGGTTCAATGCCAGTCTAATAAATTCACTTGTCATCTTGTCAGCATGTCTGCTTATATTGGGGCTAGAGCAGGCATCTTATTCAGCAAGAACCTTTGGAACTCAGCATTAAGTTTCTGGTGAAAAAGGTATTGCAGTTTAGCCTATGGTGTCTCTGTGCTTCAGATCCCAGCTTTGTTTACTTTTCTTATGCTATGTGCATGCACTGCAATGGGACACAGTACCTTTTTAAATGGGATTTATCCTGCCAAGCTACATGTAGGAGGTGAGAAATCACCCAGGTGGTAGGGTGGAATAGAAGGAATAACCAAGTAGCTGCATTACCTCTTGCTTGTTTGGTGCAAGCTCAGGGAAGTCACACAGTATTAGATGATCTGTGACAACTGCTTTAGAGGTTCTACCATCTGAGAGAGCTTTCTGCTGCTCTGTTAAAGGATAAGCCACCACAGATCATACAGAGGGGCACTTTTCATGGAGTAGCTCATAAACTGTAAACTCATATCCTGGATTCTTAGGTTAAGGCTAAAAAATTAAATACGCGTTTCTTTCTATGAAATGAGAGGCAAGCAGCCCTTCTTTTGTATGGCTGTCAATCAAAAGTCTTACGAATTTTGTAAGGAAATGGTCATTACAGCTGTCTGAATTTTTTGAACACTCAGTGCAAAGAGAAAGGGCAATTTTTTGTCTGTTTGTTTTTCCAATGCTTCCTAATTATATTTAAATCAGTGGTATTCTGCAAAGAATGTCTCAGAAAAAGCTAAGGGAAAAGTCTGTAATGGAGGTTAATAAAATGATACTAAAAGATTCCCAGATGTGATACAAATCCATCAACTAATAGTCCCCTTTGCATTTTCAGGAATTACTTGAAATAATCGAGCGTAATACCCAACCCTAAAACGTTTTTATGTTTATATCTGTAGGAAGAAAGAGAATATGCTGTTCAACTAATATGAAGTGTCAGTCACAACCTATGCAGCTGATCCAAAACCTTGTAGAAAGCTGTGAAACTCAGGAAGTTTGGCTCAGACTCCTGAAGCCTGAAAGCTTCATTCATTGACTCAGGAACATAAGCAAGCAGAATCCTATGCATTATGACACTATATAGATTGTCATGCCTCATTCAGCCAGACAAAAATGCATGATAATAAACAAATATACTTAAGATAGCATGAGTGTATCATGAAGGCAAAGTAACTCATTCAGATCTATGGGCAAGTCAGACTTATCTGTAGAAATTTGATTTATGTCTGTGTATCTATGGGAAAAATTATAGCTCCATGATGGACTACATGTGTCCTGAGAGCATCATAAACACACTGGTACAGCCCTGAATCCACAGTAATTATCTCTATCTTTCAGCAAGCTGCACTGGTGTCATGGCACTGCTTCCAGTTCCTGAGTTAGGTGATTAGCTCTCTGGTAGGGCATTTGCCAAGGGAGACGTGTCCTAGGAAGGCCATCTGCTGTGTTCCCCCGTGGTGCTTCTTTGGGTTCTGCAGTAAGAAGAACAGCCAAACTATTCACAACCTGAAGTCCACAGTTATAATTCAGAGTCAATTTTTTGGTATTTAAGTCTCTAAATATAGTTTGAGTGTTTGGAACGGGATCGGTGCTCCTAGCTGAGGCAGGTCCTTTTGAAAATTCAAACATAGAAAATTAATTGTATGCATTGAAATGTTGGATGCTGAATAAAGTGAGACCTGTTAAACAAGAGACTGTCTGTTTTCCTGGGAAGAAAAAAAGAGAAACTTGTTTATCTCTTAGATTGTTGGATTTAATCTAGGAAGAAATATTTGGTTTAGTTCAACACTGAGAAACCTGAAGTCATCAATCTTGCTCATCCAATAAATGCATACAAATAAGAACTATAGAGATTGCTATAGGAATTAAAACTTTCTTGGTTTACCCAGGCTGAACAAGTTTTGATTTCATTTGTCTATGTTTAATAAACCAAAAACAATGGGTCTGAAAATCAGCTGCAAATTTCTGGGAAGGGAAAAAAGACAGCCTGTGGGCACAAGGGTGGGAAGGCAAGGTCTGACTCCAGAAAAGAGAAAGGAAATACAGTGTGGGAATCTCTGAGATATACCACAGGGAAATGTGTGGAGGGGAATGCAGGGTTGTGGGGTGCTGAGCCAGAGCCTCCTTTCATCTGTGGAAGTCTTACCATTGACTTACGCAGATACTGAACAAGGCCCCACCAGAATGAGTTTGTGCCTCTGTAGAAATATCCGAAGCCAAAACAAAAATAATTACAGTACTGAATGGATTGCATTGGCTGACTTCTTTAGTGTCTAATGTTCTTTGGCAATGCTTCATCCTGATTATTCCATCTGGAGATAATTGTGTGATATCATCCATAAAATTAAAACATAAATCAATCCAACTAGCGATCAGCCTCATGAGCTGCTGTCTAAAAACACACATGGAAATCTAGCGCTCCCTGCCTTTTTAGCAGGATGTGCAAAAAATCAGTGAAGTGTCAGGACAAAATAAAATCATGAAATCTACAAATCTTTCATGAGCTGTAACAGTGCTGTCAGCACAATACATGAAAAATAATAGAAGAACTCTGTTCTTCCTTATATTTTATTTAGACTATTACAATAGGCAACATTTGAACTTAAAAAACTTTTCATATTTGTTGGAACAATGTCTTCAACTTTGTACGGTTGCAGTGCAGCAATAAATTGTTGACTTAAAGCAAGAAATCTGTTAGCGACTGAGAAAAGATATTCCTTGTGGAAGAATAATTTTCTTCTGTAGGGATGGTAAAGTAATATCCTTATACCAATAATGTCCTTATGCCCCCTTTCTGTCAGGGAAGGCCATTATATCACTATATGTGATATTAACTTCTATCAGGTAGTCTTTGAACCATGAAGAACTAATTCAACTTTTATCTTGCATAGTCTTTAAAAAAGATTATTAGCAGCAAAGATTAACAGCTATTCATTTTTTCTGTTAGCAATTGACTTTTGTTAGGAGAAATATAAGGGGTTAACCTAGGTCATTTAGGAGATTAATTTATGCTTTATTTCTCTTCTCTCATTTAGGAAGTTTCAGGAAATGTTACAAATGGAATCACTTCAACATTCTTGCCATCCCTAAAATAACTATGTTATTTTAAACATGATATAACAATGCAAACTTTAGTATCTTTTATATAGTATATTATATACGTATTACATTTTATATAGATATATAGTGCACGCAAGTGCTTATGGAAAGCACTCTTAGCTCTCTTTTGGTGGAACATTTTACTTGCTATCCCTATGGTCTGCATGGTAACAACTCTGAATCATACACAACTTTGCAGAAAGCAGACAGAAGAACGCTATGAATGAAGTAGTTATCCATAAATGTTCAACTGAATCTTCATGGCAAGATGTACATGCAGGACTCAATCAGATATGTTTGCTGCAATCTAAATCCTAACAACTTGATTCATTCTGAATAGAACCCTTTTGCGAGAGCAAAAAATTAACTCAAAGTTTCTTTAAAGGTAGACAAAAAGTAAGATACTACTAACTTTTAATATGAATTGTGCCCTTCTACATCTTATCCATAACAACCATTATTATAAATAAAATAGAAAAATATACAACATAAATATTAAAATAACTATATATTATTCTGGGTTCAATTTTTAGTGCTCTATACCTTGTTCTATCTAGATATTGGTCTCATTCAAACTTGCACTAATGTTTTGTCAGTAGATACCAGTGCACAGAGCTTCTAGGAAAGCTAGAATGAACTGAGTTGTAGTGTTTCCTCAGAAAATATATTTGCCATATCTGGTATGTGCTGTTCTATGCTTCTTCCTTAAAAAGAAATTGAATTAGGAGTCACATTTAATGCTTCTAGTATTACGCATATTTGATATACATATCTATGTTGATACATGCTTCATATCTCTTTGTATATTTATGTGTATTCAGTATATTTATATATTGACTTTATATTTTTTATATATATACATACTTTATTTGATTAATAATTAGTTAAGATACTAATCTAAATAGCAATTGCAGATGATAAGATAATTTCATTTGGAAAAGAGAAGAAAGAATAAACTTGATTCTGAAGTTATCCTTAAAGTCCTGCAAGACATCCTGTTAAATGGGGTAAAGGAAAAAATAGAATAAATACGTCTTACTGCTTTTAATTAAAGGTTTAGATCCTTCTTTACCAATCTTCTGACTACCTTATGATTGGGATTGAAAGATTGATCTTTCCTTTGAAAGACAGTGAAAAGATGGGAGGGAGATTTTCTGTCAATCCCAGAATAAATTTCTGTAGAAACAGTTAATAGGCCAGAAGAATTTGTAGCTAGAGAAACAGCGACATCAGCTCAAGTGTGTTTGAAATTCATTTGATGTTTGCAATTTTGCTTAGAAGTCAGTACCTAATTGTCAATATTTCAATCATTTCCATCACTCTGGCAGCATATTGTCTGCGTTGGGAGTTTGTTAACACAAAATAGAGAATAGGCACAGCATTCAGCTCGCTGGGTAACTGCAGGAGAAAAGCTTGTGCTCTCTTAATACTTAAATAGTGACTCAAGATTAGCAGACATAGCATTTTTGAAATTAGAACTGGCAAATTTCATTATTACAGCAAGAGAGAAAGAAGAGTAGTTGACATGAGATGGCATCTGCTTTTCACAGTTATTAGACTATACCCTGAGGAAAGAAAACAAAATAGGAGGGACAAGGTCTCATCATTTTGCCATGTGTCTTCATCACATGGCTCATTTTTCATTTCAAACTTGGCTCAGGTAGATCCTGAAATACGGAAGCAAATCCAGCTGCTAAATGCAATACTGCAGTTCAAATCTCTAGAGGCTCTAATGCTGCCTGTGTGACTAACTAGCTGCACTGCAGAGGCATCGAGCTTCACCTCTGAGACTTGGAAGAAGGTAGCTGATGTATACGACTTCATTACATGTATGGGCTGATGGCTCATTTAAAAACATAGGAAAATGAAGGTGGAAAAGCAGCTCTGGGCCATCTACTTCATCATCCTATGAATGCCAGCTTCCCCCTATAGAAGATTACTTTGAGTTTTGAACAGTTTCAATGCCTTGCCTGGTAAACCCACCTTAATTTCCTGCAGGGATCTTCATACTTTTTGTCTTTTAAAATCTCACCCAGAACATCACTTTGTTTAGCTTCATTCCTAATTGCTTACTAGTAATAACACTGTTTTGCTACTTAACTAGTTCTCTTTCTGATGCTTCCAGTTGCCAGGTATTCTATCATCCAGTCTATCGACTCTCAACCTATCCTTGTAGGCTGGTAGTAGGGTAGGATATGGCTCCCTACACATTAGATGCTCCTGCCAGATTTATTCAGCCCTGTATTTTGGCAATGGCTGCAGTGTAGTCATGAACAATTTTACACTAACCCATTAGGACAAGTTGATTTCTCTGGACACTGAGTGAGACTCATACCAAGGACCTTTTGCCACCAGTTTTGTGCTTTCTGCAACTTGTATTGTTATGACCTTTGGTGGTGGTGGTGGTGTGCACTTGAATTAGAGTGAAGTGATCAAAACCACAGCTTTATGCTCCCCTCCTGTAACATGCAATTATAGTCTGCCAGTTGGCCACAGGCTAGTGCTTTATATTTATTTGTGACTTGTGTTAGAGTAGCTAAAAGCCATTAAAGTGTGAGGCATTCTATCTGGGGCTGTATGAGCATCTCAGAAGGGCTTGTGCTTACCCTAAACAGTTTCTGACATAAATATATAGATGGAAAAGGAGTGGAGAGAGAAGAGGGAAACAAAAACCTGTGAGGAAGCAAGACTTGCCCGATGTGCATGGGAGGTTTAGTTAAAATATATTTTGCCAAGTGTGTATATGTCTTTTACTGAAGCTGTGCGTGAAATTTTTGCGCAAGGAGAAAACTAGGTTTGTAGTAAAAGCAAAAAACCCCAACAAACCGCAAACCAAGACACTAAGAGAATATTAAGTTCCTAGTGAATTTCACTGTGCTACATAATTGGATGAACTCTATCCACGGATAAACCCTGTCAGGGGGTGAGTAGAGCCTATTTCTCCTCAATGCTGTCTCTGCCAGATTCTTGAAACTGAGCCTCCTTTGGGGGAATGGAGAGAGCAGAAGTGCTGACACCACAGCTTCCCCCTTGCCTTCTCTACGTTCAGATGGAAATTACATTCTGTTCTCTTAATAGCCCCATTTCTTACTATGCAGTGTAACCAAGTAAGCTGGGAGATTTGTTTACTGAATTTCAGCGTGTACATTTGTAGAAGTTTGAATAATCAGTGGGATCCTAGCCTGAAAACATCTGATTTTCTCAGTGGTTCAACACTGCCTGTCCTTTGACAGATACACTTTAATTGAAACAGGCCACACCAGGGTGTGCATTAATGGGCTGCTGTTGTACTGCTTGGGTGGTAGAAGGTAATTGGTCTCTGGTCCAGTGCTTCACAATGCTCCAAAGGCATGTGCCAACGCTCTGTTAATGCACACCCTGTTGTGACACTGCTTAATTAAAATCTTAGGATATCAAAAGCAGAAAGTTCTAATGAAGAAGTTTCTTTCAAGCTGGTAAATACAGTGCTATGACATATTAACCAGTATAATATATGCTGGCTGGTTCTGGCCTGCAGGATGCTTAGTCAAGTCCATGACTAGGAAAGGAGCCCCTTCTGGGGTTGTATCCACCCTCCCTGAAGTGTGTAGGGCTGTAACCAGACTTCCTGCAGGCGGGTCCAAATTGTTTTGTGCTTTTTCTGTGTATCTGTTCTTTGCCTGATGAATCTGAGCTTTATGCTATCAAACGACAGTCAGCTGTGTTAAGTGGTATTTTCTAATGTGTTTGAGTAGACGTATTTTAAATAAAAAGATGAATTCAAATTTGCTTATGTAAAGATATCACTTTCTCCCTCATTTTCATTGGGTTAAATGAGATAAAGTATTTATAAATCAATTATTTTTCCAGATTTTCACCAGGAATGTTGGCTTTTTCATACTGTTCTTGCCACTATGCATGTTATACTGCCAGTTTATGATCACAGCCATGCCATCTACAAAATGAAATGAAAATCAAGGGCCTTTTCTTTATGCATTTTCAAAAGGAGACATACACAACTTGTGGATTTTTGTTTTGTTTTTGAAAAGACATAAGTGCAACCTGCTGAAGGTTTTGTTGTAAGTATTTTAGGAGCTGGCCTGCCAAATGTTGATGTGTTTTTATTAGGTATAAAAGGTATGGAATAAACTAGCAATCTGATTCTGGTAGCATAACAGAGGATAGACAGAGGGGTTTTGGAACCACCAGTCTGCTTGTTTAATGTGAGCCTCAAGGATACCCACCCATTTGTTGCATTAAACCAGTCTGTGGAACACTTGAACATTGCAACTATCAAGGTGTGTGTGGCAGTGCTGTGTGTCCTCTACCTGCCTGTGCAGGTACAACTGTGCTGTGCAACCCAGAACATGTACACTGCACTCAAACACATCAATAAAAAAATTAGTCTTGTTAATTCTTCTGATTTTTCAGGAAGTCTTTAAAATTCACTCTTAAGGTACAGATTCCTGTTCATCTTCTCCTTTGTACATTCAATTATACAGTCTTGTTTGAATTCCAGGGCAGTTTTCCATTCTGTAGGGAAAGCCTTCAGAAATAGAAGCTGAAATACGACATACGGATCAGCTCTGGAGCCCCAGACATAGGCTTTAAACTCTATTGAATATTAACTTCATGTAAGTCTCCTGGTGAGGTATGTGCAATTATCTATTTCCTTCTCTAAGGCAGCCAATGAGCTTCAGTGTCTTCTCAAATTTTTTCCAGGGAAACTGTGAAAATTCAGCAGTTGTAATAGGCCTGTATGGATGCTGCACTGCAGGGTAAGCCAGGCTGTACTGAGCTTCATGCTGGTACAGTTAAATTGTGTCTGGTATTGAGTAAGTCAGTTTAAATCTAGAAGAAACGTCATTAGCTTACAGTTTTCTTCATCTCAGATCTAGCTTAAGGAGCTCTTCAGGGAAAAAAATGTGTTTCACATGGCTGTTTATAATGTTCATAAACAGACAATCATGTCAATTCTGCTGTTACCTTCTTTTATGGAGAACTAATCTGTTTGGCCTTAAAGAGCTTAAAATTGTTAAAACCTTAAGAAGAATACCCAAGAAGATCCAGGGGAGAATGAAATGGAGGCTTCATTTCAATTAGAGAACAGGGACTCTCAGAATTTGTTGTCTACTTTATTACTTGGGAGCATTATCTCTATCCTCTGCTGATATCTGCTCTCTTTCCGGTGTAATTCAGTAACGTGTAATGTGGCTTTAATCTTCTGTTCTGTCCTGTCTGTGTGCTGTGAGACAAGAGAGACAGATGAGTTGGGAAGTCAGGGGGCAGTGGAGCTGCAGCACACAGCTGTGTACCTGTCAGGTCTCTTCAGTCACCCATTTGATCATGCTGCTTTCAAGGCCTGGAGAGATCCGAAAACAACCCTGTACACGCCACTGTCCCCAGGGAGAGAGCAGTTGAACCTCGTCCGAGAGACAGGCAGCAGAAGAGAGAAGGTCTTCTGAGAAAAACAATTTTAGGCCTTCTGCTGGTGGAATAAGGTCTTGTCTGATTTGAAGGGGGTTGCTGGTTGAGTTACACTGGTAGAATTGCAGCAGCAAGTCCTGCCATGGGCATCGTGGCTTTTACTAGAAAGAATCTTAAAGCAGTTCTTAAATGGAGTGATCTGCCTTTTTATGTTCCTACAACTGTATTTCCTCAAAAGAATTTGCTGATCCTTATAGGAGTTCTGGCACATAAATTTAGATGTGACGTAAGCCTAAATAAGTAGAGAAATGAATGTGCTATGGATGTGCTACCTGTAAATGCAGAATTTTCCAGGCAGAATGCTTCTTCCTGTTGCCTTTTGTAAGGCTAGGCAGCATAGAGACATTGGACATACAGACTTAGGAAGGAAAGGGAAATTTTACAGAGCTTTGTACCGTGGCCAGCTGAAGTGTAAGGATTGCCCTTGCCAGTCATGATCTCACCCTGCAGCTAGATTGTCACCTAAACATTCATTTTTCCCATCCTGTTTTCTCCACAGCAGCAGCGTAATGGCATGCTTTATGCCTTTAGAAAAAGGTGTACTCCTCCTCTGTCCACAGCAGCTCTGCAGGATGTTATATAAAATGTGTGCCAGATTTCCTGTTGCCATTTGAAACTTGCTGACATGGAGATGTACCATATCGCAGCTCATCCCTGGCCTTTTACTCCTCTCCTTTTCTCCCCAAGGAATTTCATTCTTTAAAGTCACATTACACATGTGCTTTGGAGACGAGACATACTTCTTTGCCGCTTTTAGTGTTGTAAGGTGGTTTCTGTTAAATTTTAACGTGTTGGTTTTGATGGTCCAACTTTTCTTTTGTTACCCTTGATGCTGTCCTGACCTTCCTTGAGCCCTTATCTTCATTTTTAAAACATATCCCAACAAAAGATCTCTGAGACAAAATCCAACTCCTATAAACTCCGAGCTTGTGCATGCTTGCATGTGTGCATACATACAGGCTGAGACATAAAAGTAAAATAACTGTCTCTTCATTCTTTACAGCATTTCTATCAAAACTGTCTCACAAAACTGCAGCTGGCAAATATGGTCTTATGAAGTTTCATGTCAGTCTTCACAAGCTGACAAGGAGTATGATTCTTCAGCTGGAGAATCCTTAAAGCAGCATAGATTCTTTCTCCTCTGGTAATTCCAGAAGCTCCTTGTTCAGTTAAGAGCTCTAAAAGGAATTGGTTGTAACATAACATTCTAAACTGATCACCAGCTCCCAGAGGAACAGTCTGAATTAGTACTTGGACAGAGGACATTTAAAAATGATGTTGCAATTACCCCCCAAAAGTAGTGCAGAATCAATAAGTAATTCTTTTAGAGAGACCTCTATTTCTTAAACTGTTTCTGCTGAAGAAATTAATATAGATAATACGCTACTAATGGCAACTGAAGATCCACAGGGTACTTCATGTCAAACACAGTTATCTGTCCAAATTTTTGACTTTATTCTGATTGCTTGCAGTCCTTCTAGAATTTCAGCAACATTCAGCAGATACTGTTGTGATTCTTTGCAAACTAATTTGTGTATTCCAGATGTGAGTGCTTCAGGAATAGCACATGGAATGTCATCTCAACCTCACCGAGTTGGTGAAAAGGAAAGGCATGTTTGTACAGTACTTGAGGCCTCCCAATAGAAGGGGCTGTTGAACAACAGTTCTTCAAAATATGTGCATTGTATGATTTCTCATGTTGCTTTTGTTCTTCAGAGATCTGCTTTGCAAAGTTCAGTAGTAACTTGAATTGTATCCACATCGGGAAGCTGCAGCAGGATAAAATTTTTGGTGGTCATCAAGCTGTCAGAAGCATACCCAGAACATAGCTGGGGGATCATCAGCTTTATTTTATTAATGGAGAAAACTTTGGCAATGGTTACAATGTTCTGTTTGCCTTTAAGTGGTGGAATAACTTTTTTGCTATGTTATGGAAAGATGAAGTAGGAGCTCAGTGTTGTTTAAGGCCCACTGCTTTTGACACAGAGACTTCGTTTGGATTAGAGGCATCTTTGGGGGTCTGCAGCCGGAGAAGATTCTCTTAAAACTGCATCGTGTTGCCTATCTGGATATTGCTGAGTTAACGTGTTGCTGTTGTTTCAGCCTGGCTACAGGGCCTGCTCCTACCGGGCCCTGGCTGGAGAGCCTGCTCCTCTACTGTAAATGAGAAGAGCAAAGTTGTTTTGTCTGAGTGACAGTAACTCGTCCCTGTTGCTAGGACTAGAAGGAACTGTTGCTATTGCTTCCTTACAGTTTTCTTTCCATCTGTTCCATGTTTCTTGGTGAACTCTTATATTACTCTATCAGCCTTCTTGACTGCCTGCTCCTTCAGGCTCCGGATCCCATCCCAGAGAAAAGGTGGCAGGAAACCAGAGGTGATGTGTCTGTGGCTTCAAGGCTGAGTCTTGGAGCTGGGGAGAGGAGTTGCTTGTTCAGGTGTTGGCATGGTCATGCCCCTGTGGTTGAGCATTTGCTGTCTTGTCCTGTGGCACTGGCAAGTTCAGGCAGACAGGCATGGAAGAAGAGTTGAGAATGCTTATAGACCAAAGGTCTAAGTGAAGCCTCTGGCCCAGAATCCTTCTCCCCTGGCCTCTTGACCTGCTCCACTTGCTGTGGGATTCTGGGGCTGCACAGTCTGGTACAGAACTTCTAGGTGGGGTCCAGTGTGCATGAGCTAAACAAATCATAGGCAAAAGGAAAGGTAAAGGCCTTATCTTTCCTGATGTTCAAGGGTGTTCAAGATGCAGAGACAGTCTCCAGTGCTGTGGAGAAGCCTGAAAACCCTACTGAGTGGGTGTAGGCACGATACTTTTGCCTAGAGCACCCCCTCTAGAGCAGCTGGAAGAGTGATCAAGTAAAACAATATGAGGTTAAAATTCTAACTGGGAATCTGAAGGTTAAGTCAAGAAACTCAGCAAGAGAAATAAAAACACATGGGTTTTGGAGTAGACCAAGTGAACTATGCTTCTCTGTCTGCATGTAACAATAATTTCTTTGGTGGTTTTGTTGTATTATCAGAAATTTTGACTAGTACGTTTGTACTTGTTTTCTCCCAGCCTCCCCTGTTCTGTTTGATGTTCCTTTCCCCCACAATCTGAATGTCACTGTCACTTAACAATGGGGTTTCTTTTGATAATAACTTTCCCTTGTTGCTGGAGCACACAATAGCCATCTAGATAGTGAAGGAACATAATGGAGTACACTTTCAGCATGGGCAATTAGATGTGCAATTCTCATTAACAATAACAGGACTTGCAATGAAAATTTTCCTCTATAAATCTACCAGCACAAAGCCTTTCCCCTTATGAGCAACAGATGGGTTTTCCATAATGGCTCATTACCTCCTTGCTTTGTCATGCTGCCAGAAATGAAATATAAAGTTATTTATGGATTGAGAAAGATGCACAAGTCACTGTAGATCATTCCTTGCCATATTTTATAGTTTATCTGGTTAGTACTCTAAGTCTCCCAGGACTAGGAAGTTTCAGAAGATGACAGAGCATTACCTGAAAATTAAGATGAGTGTCCTTCTGTCTGGTTATTTATCCTGATGGTCTTGCATCTCCAGGGTGATGCTATGGTCTCCCCTGGGACCAGTAATTTGAGTTCTTCAGTAGAAAAGAGGCCATTTCTCAAAAGAAATTTTGTCAGCTGTGACAACCCATTTCTGTGAAATTTTACTATAAGGGGCAGAAGGCAGCACTGTTATACCATGCATCATAAATTTGAAAAGTTAGACAAGTTACTTGATAATATTCCTTACTTGAAATTGGGATGGGGGATGGAATCATTGCTTGGCACATCAGTGAGAGATGTTATTCCTCTGACAACTGATGGTGGAGGCCAAGAAGGAAGGCAATTCTGATGTGGACAGTTCTTTTACTTATAGATATTTCATATTATTAAACTCTTTATATTGGAATTTATAGACTGTATGTACCAGATTCATTATTTCCATAAATCCTTGATGAAGAACAGTTTCTACTGCAAATGTATTAATCTGTCACCTTTCATAAGTAATATCTTTATGGTGACTTTCATGGCATCAAGGTTAAGAAGCTGATGGCAAAATTTAAGATATTGTTTTAACATTGCTTAAAGCAAGAGTTTTTCTCAAAAGGATTGGCAGGTGAGTTAAACCCAGTACAATTGCAAATCCTCTCAGAAACACGGAGGTCTCCCACCAGGTTGAGAGATGTGCTTACCAGGAGTTCTTCCTGCTTACATTCAAGAGGGCATTTTAAATTTATTTAAACCTAATTGAGATTGGTCTGACCTCAGCAAATGTTTAAGTATTATCCTAAATTTGGGTAGCTGTAACCATGTGCTTCTGGACTGAAGGCTTAAACAATAAGCCAAATATTTTGCTTATCTTTGATCTTAGGTTTTGTTCTTATTAAGTAATTATGTAATTTGAGGAAGTTCACTGAATTAATCCCAGTGGCAGGAAAAGGAAAGCAGGATCTTTTGTGCTCAAGAGTGAATAAAAGTATATTGGAGAGGGCTGATGTATGTGTGGCCTAGCAAGACTATGGATCCCAAATGTTTCGGTTTTCTAAAGCTCAGCAAATTCAGTTACCTATTTATAGATGCAGTAAGAGGTCTTTCTCCTCTTGTAATCAACCATGCTTTCTGCATATGCTGCTTTGGAATGCTGTAGTGCTGTCGGGTCCCAATCCGTGGGAAATGCCTTTGTGCAGTTCGTATGAGGTGTAACACATAGACGGGGCAGTCTTTACATCTTGCCTCAGTCCTTAGCAAAGAACATAAAAAATGGGTGGACGGTTGGTAATGGAAATACCCTGTGGCTGAATACATGCTCTCTCTTTCTGTTGTTTATACAAATGATCTCTTGAGGTCACATTCTGCCAAAGGTTCTAGCCCACGGACAAAGACTGGGCTGTAAAACTGGAAGCCAACTAAAGAGGGTGCTGTCTGTTCTCAAATGACTCATCAAGAGCTGATCTGTGCCAACCTGTTTAGCAGGTGATATCAGTGGAAATGAAAGGTAGTACTAAAACAAGAAGTGTGAAAGTGATGCTTGTAAAAACAAACTCTTATTCCTTTATTGAATGTGTATAATCAGATAAATTTCTGGAATCAAAATTTGCATCAGTTTTCAATGTCTATTTTTGTCTTTTCATCAGTATGGTCTCTTTATTACATTTTTTAAAAATTTATTTTATAATTCCTATAATCAATGTACTTTTTAGTTCAAGATTTTTTTCTCCTCAAGCTGACGAAAACCAAAACCAAAAGGTT
Organism: Edolisoma coerulescens; assembly: GCA_013397115.1. Classification (NCBI taxonomy): domain Eukaryota; kingdom Metazoa; phylum Chordata; class Aves; order Passeriformes; family Campephagidae; genus Edolisoma; species Edolisoma coerulescens. Next base: position 578,800 of record VWZW01002445.1, read on the forward strand.
TGCAAAATTTCATATTTTATTGTTCTAGAAAAAAATTACATCCCATAGAAATTTTTTTTGAGCATCAAAATTTAAATAATTGGGATCCACCTTCATCTTGCCAAGCTATCAAGGCTAACTTTTCCAACCTTTTTATATATGCAAGATACATAACTTGCTTGAAAAGACCATTTTCTTATTGTTGAAATATCTGTTTTGGTCACCCCAGTGCATATTTTCTTATCTTCACTCCTATCCCAGGGTTTGGAACATATTCCACAGTTTCTCAAAGGAAAAAAGAAAGAAGGCTTACCTTTGAACTTCTCCCACTGTTTTGTCTGCAACGTTCCTCAGCCTCAGTTACCTTGTGTCACCGCAGATTGGGAAACACACTGAAGTGTGATCAAAGTCCTCTTCAGCTTTTGGATTATACTTGTAATTCATTATGAAAGACCATTTCACTACGAGATTTAAACGCTGTTCCACATGGAAGGGAGACTATTTCTATATTAATATATTCCGCCTTCTTCGCTGTGGAATTATACTGACTTAGAAAATGCCAAGTGTATGTCTAACATTCAAAGAACATGTCAAACTGTTTAAAAAAATAATATACTTTTAAAAGTGTGCCTTCCCTGGTGCATGTTCAAAATTTTTGAAACTATCCCAAGAAAAGGCCACTGATATTTTTTTCCCCCATTAGTTTTATTTCACAAAGCCTGTTTATTAGCCACCTGGTGAGCATTTCTGCACCTACAGCTTGTCTTAATAAATCACTGACCATTTCGTGCTGCTGAGGCTACTCAACCTCAAGTTTCAAAGACCTGCTTGCCTGAGCAAAATAAATGAAGGAAATGTCCAGGGGAGGCAGTTAATAATTGTGCATGGTATTATAAATCCAGATGCAGTAAAGTGGAAGCTTGTAATGCTTCCCCCATTCTTGCTGCTGTAGTTATAGACGAAGCAGATGCTGACTTTGGATGACTTTGAAGTATCAAGGATAAGGCAAAAAATAAATGTCATGGGACGATTTTCTTCTAGAAAGTGGCCTGATGTCACAGTTTCGGACAAGAACAGTAATGGTAGACTTGTTAAAATGACACGTTTTTCTAGGCTCTTGGAGGTATCATGATCACCCTGGGGAAACTGCTTGATCCTGACTCTCAGAACTGAAACTTTTAACACACAGGCAAGGTTGGGTTCAAATAAAAGGCCTGCTTATTAAGTAAAGAACAAGGATATCAAAAAGTTGAGATGGATTCACTTTGTCATACTGGACATGAATGCTGTTAAGAGTTGACTGTAAGACTGCGCCCACCACACACTCCTGTTTTAGCCTGAGTGGTAACAAGGGATTCCGTGAAGCCTCCTCCTGCACCAAGATCTCTGCAGAAAGAGGCAAGCCATCACTGACCTCTTCACATCTTTTCCCCCTCAGACTCTTTCTTGATCTTGTCTGGATGAATCTAGATAATTTACTTCCAGAGAACACTGGCAACAATTTTAGGGAAGCTTGAACCACTGTCCTCCCTTCCTCCTTCCCCCTGTTCTTTTATTTGAGTAATGAAGTCAGCTAGAGCCCCATTATCTTACTGGGTAAGGAGAGCAAGGCTGATTGGTCTGGGAACCATTCCCTTAGGATAAACTCCCAGAGGGATTTCACTTAAGAGCTAAATGCCTGGCCACAGGTCTGCTTTCATGTAGGTAAATTCATGTGGCTGAGACAGACTATTACAAAGCTATGTTTTCTAATATCAATAGCAGCTGTCTTGTGGAGGGGAGAAGTGGTGAGGGAGGGTTGATTTCAGAGGAAATCTCTGATGCTGCAGTTGGCTATTCCCAGAAGTCTTTCTGACCAGCTGTAAGGTTGAGGTTTAAATCTGACAATATTTCATCTTTGGATTTGATGTGGCTAGTGTATCAGTTTTATGAATCACCATCTTTCTTTTGCAACCAAGACATCTTGGTTAAAAAAAACCAAACCAAAACAAAATCCCTTTGACTTTGTGGCAGCTAGTGCTTGCTATAAGAGCTGTGTAAAGCATACTCCTTGGGAGCTGTAACAAAGCAAATCCTAAGCATGGTTTACAGAAAAAAAAAGGGTTGTTACAGCTCTCTCTGCAGATACACTGTGCTCTTCATTTCTCTGCACACTGCTTCAATCTTGCTGTTTGTCTCATGCAGCCCTGTTCTCCTTGCTCAAATCTGCAAGTCCCGTACTCCTTACAAAGCCAAGTCACAAGAGATGATTTCAATGTGAGTTGTAGGTAGCCAGCACTTCCTAAAATTTGAGAGTTGGGTAACACGTGCAACACCTCAGGTCATAATGTAGTTGTGTATCAGATGATTCTCTCCTCCCTTACTTTTACTGGGCACAACTCTGCCAAACTGCAATAGGTTCATAATAATAATGATTGTCACTGTCATAGCTATCAATTGTTGCTCCAAGTATCTGAGAGGGCTTTATAAATTTGTCATGAGTTTCCTGACCCTGTGAAGCCATGCATTTAAAGATCCAGGACGCTAAAGATGATTGAGGTCATGTAACCTATACAAAACTGTGTGGATTTGTCCTCTTTCCAGTCTGATGGGAAATGGTACTGGTGTGTACTGACTTGTTGGCCAAGATCAGAAGAACCACAGGCTGAAGAGCCTCAGTGCCCATAACTTAGACATGTTTACTCCTGACATTAATGTTCAGCTGTGAAGCCCCTTCAGCAGAATGAATTTGAAGCACAGTGTGAATTGATTTGAGGGAGAGTGTGAGGCTTTTGAAGTATTTATTGAGTAGTTTGTTTGGGATAAGATGGCCAAACATCTGGACCAAAACAGAATAAAAGAGCCAAACTCATTTTCACTAGCTACTGAAGGAAGAAGATGGAGAGTTCAGCTTTTACATTCAACATTCTGTTCTTACCTTGAATATGAGGTTATGGTTAATAGTAGGGACCTATTTCAGTCTTATATGTCTGTGTCCAAAAAGGAAGAAGTCTGTGAGCAGGGCTGGTTATAATGATGAAGCTGGAAGAAGAAAACAGTGTAGGAGTGGGCTTATTTTCTGTTTATTTTTCTATCGTTTTTTTAAACACTGTTATTTGCCACAGACTTCATGCCACACCCAGCAATGGTAACTAGGAAAGTGAGAGCAGAGGCTAAGGTTCCCCTTTATTTCTCTGGAAAATCACTGTGTGCCTGTGGACGTATTCCAGGCTGTATTTAATGGATGTATTTTAGGTTTTGAAATATTAAAATTCTGTGTTTGGTTTTGGTTCAAAAAGCAATTCAAGGGTGGTTTTTTACCTTGTTAACAAATTACAAAATAACCTCTCAAACAGTCTGTGGTGTATATGTATAAAACTGCAAAACCCTCTGAGCTCTTCCAAATGCACCAATGTGCCTGGAACATAAATACGCATGTATACCCATATACATGCATGAATCAAATTAAATCCAGGAGAAAATTTTCTACAATGTGTATAGTAGATATCTTTGCTATCCTTTCATGTGTCATAGTTTCTTTAACTCCTTAAGAAAGTGCCATTCTTAAACACTTTGACAAAGAGTAAATTCCCTGAAATTGTTTCCCCGGGGTTGCCTGTTTAATTGCAGTGTGTGTGCCTTGCAATCCAAAAATAAAACTCTTACATTAAGACATGCAAACCTCAGGCAGGTAGCTGATGTTTTACACTAACAGTGCATAGCACGTGAAGTCACCTAAGCCTGAAAGACTAAGTATTCTAAAAGTGGTTACACAATTTCAGTCACACAGGTTAAGAGGAATGCTACCATAGCATGGCTAGGAAATCGTGCTCTTTGGGATAGAATCCCTCTCCCTGACTCTAGCATTCATCTGCAGGATTTTGGTGGCTCCCTTGCAATCACTTCTCAATTTAGGATTGTTTGGCTCAGCAGACCTCTCTTCACTCTTGGTTCCATTACTGGTTTTGCCAGCTTGTCTCATTTGCTTTAAAATGACTGAACTCTAGTACCCTCTTAACATTCTACATTGGAAGGAGATGAAAAGCTCTGTGTGTCTTGAATTAGATCAAGAATTTGAGAGGGGATGGACACTGAGCTGTCCTCTCATAAGTGCAGATAGTCTACCCATATGAGGGTTGGATTGCTTGAAATTTGTGAAGAAAAAGAAAAGAAAAAGGAAGCAAACTCTGCTTTTCCTTGCTTTCAAACTGTTCTCTAGTGAAAGGAGGTCAGCTGCCAGGACAGTCCCCCTGACTCTTTGCAGGTGTGCTAAATATGCTTGAATAAAAGTTAAAGGGGAAAAAAATGCACTTTCTAAAGCACTGCCTTTTAAAGAGTGTAGACTGTATTTAATTTCCTCAGTTGCAGTCAGACTTTACACCACATCTTGCCTCCAGAGGTCTCAAAGCTGCGTTAATCATTTTTCTAACAGGTTTTTTACTCTTCTGTTTGGAAAAAGCAACTTTCTTGAATCAGAACCTTCTGTCAAAGTTTTCAATGACACTTCATTTTGGAAAATTTCTGCCTCGCACTTTCAATGGTGCTGACATTGCCGGGAGTGAAATAATTTAATATTTCATTTCAAATCAGTATTTCAATTTTTAATATAAATATTTCAAAGATTAGGCAAAATGAAACTTTTTAAATAGGAAAGCCATGTTAGATCAGCACCAACTTTTCTCAAGAAAATCCTATCCTGTTAAGAGAAATCCTCTGGTTTTGTGTTGGTTGGGGTTTTTTTTGTTTGTTTTTATTCAAATGGAAATATGAGCAAATATTTAACCACCAAAATTCTTTCCATAATAGAAATTCTGGGGACATTTATAGCTGTAGGGCAAATTTGGATGTTTATCACATTGGTGTGGACTCCCCATAGGGTCTGGTGTGCATTGGGGTGGTACTCAGTTATCTCAACACAATGTTATTCCAGCCACAGTGAGTAGGAGCTCTTTTTAGTCTCTGAAGGATGGTTGTGGCAGTGGGTGTGCAGAGTGCATATCCACCAGTGACCTGCTTTTCTTATGGCAGTATGAACAGTTTTCCAAGATGTAAAGTGAACAGTGCATCCATTTGCACGTCCTAAGGCAGTTCAGCCCAATGTTTTCCTCCATCCCAAACCTTCTGGAGGAGCAGGAGCACATAACTTAAACCACCTCTCAACTTCATTTGAAGGTGTCAGACAATGGAAAAGTCACCTCATTGTTAAATAAGGTTTTTTGATTGTTATTTTCAATACTAAAACGTGTGCAGTATTTCCAACACAAAATGTCTAGCTTCAATTTTCACGCATTGTATTTTGTGCATCTTCATCATGAGAAATTTTTCATCCGTGTGTTATAAACCGCAGACAAATAAATCCCTTTCCTCTGAAAAACTGAGTTACATTCTTTCATTGTATGGTTTATTTTCCATTCTGTGGTGCTGTTTTCTGGACCGTTGTCAATTTGTTGACAGACATTACCAAGCAGCGGGAAAACTGTGGTACTCAGCATATGTTTGCTTGTTGCTGTAGCACCCCACCACAGTAACATCAGGGTGTCAGTGAGTCTCTTTTGATTACAACTGAGCTGTGATGTCCATGTAAAGGATTTGGCCGTTCCCTCTTTCCTGCTTTTCCACCTAGCTTCACTCCTTGCGAAGTGTTTGTAGGCATTTTGGGCTGACAGAAAGATGCTTTTCAGAAGTATTCAGCACAGCTGTTTAGTCTAAGTCCTTAGCTAATCAGGTGTTTAACAGAAAAGCTCTTCCTCCTGCTATTACATAGAAATATCACATAATAATAATCTACTTCTTCCATAACAAACCAAGTCAGAGAAACTAAGACTTCCCCTAACTTTGACTAGCTCTCTGAGCTGCTTCTGCAGGTTCTTTCATAGCCAGCTATGAATTGTTTGGGCAGAAACTGGACAGGAACAGCTGCTTAAACACCTGCTGCAAGGCCTTTGATCTCTCCTACTACAACAACGCCTTCTGAGCCTTTGGAAGTTTGCTCATCTGGAGAAGAAGATACAGTTGAAATTTCACTGCTATCAGAGCCGCTGCGAGGGTGTACATGCTGTAGTGGTGATACAGTTTCCAGGTGACGCTTTTCTGTAGGTGCATAAATTGACTTTCAAAGTGTTTATGATTATGGGGAAGTAAATATCCCCGAATGTTTTCCTGCAGTGAAATGTGGAGTAGAATGTAGTTCTAGTCATATTCTGGGCATTATACACTCTTCCAGCCTGGCCAGTACCATACTTCCAGTATGCTTTGCTCTAAGGGCACCACTGAATAGTTGTTTTGCTCTTCCCCATAGTTAAATTGTGCTTATCACAGGGCCAGCGATTTGGACACACAGAGGGCTGTTGCTCTCCATGTTCTGCTGCTCAGGAGTGATTGGGTTGTTAATTCTGCTTTATACAATGTATGGTGCTGTTTAAGTGATGCTGTGTGCTCTCTGAGCTTGCATTTATTCTCACTTAAACAACTACTTCCATGGAAGTATGAAAAGGAGGGGTATGATCCCCAGCACAGAGGTTTAACAGTTGCCTTAATTTTCTTGAGCCTCATGAGGTGAATAGCTGGTCCAATTATCCTGGTGTAAATGGAAGAGCTGTAGTGGGACACTAGATCCTGTGTGCAATTAATATTTCTATTGTGTATGGGAGTAATTTCCTGCTCGATTTTTCCTAATCTGGAACTAAGGAAATATTGGTGACAGCATTTGGCATATGCACTACAAAACTTCATGTTGTTCTTTGTTATGTTCATTGCTGCAACACTGATGCCTTGAAACCTCTAACTTACATTATTACAAGGCAAGGGCTAAAATTTTCATTTTTGTCATAGTTTCTAGACGTAGAAAAAAAATAAAAAGGGAGTAATACTTCTAGGTCAATAAAGAAAAACTGGAGCCAGTAGAACTTCTCATGTTTTTATCTGTTCCTGAATAGCTTGGTGTCTCAGGTGGCAAAACCAACATAAGATTGACTGTGTAGTTTCTGAAACTGAAATCCCCTACAGCTTTCCCCTCTCTACTTATAAATAAATATATTATCAGCTGCTAATAAATCATTCCAACAGTAAATAACCTTTTAACAGAGCAGTTAATTGGTATGAATAATTGAGGTTGCAATCATGTGGGTTACGGATTGGTTTTATAACATCCACCTGGGAGAAAGCAGTTTTGGGGATGCTAATAAAATGTCCCTACTGCAAACTCTTGGAATTTCAAGGATACTGGAGGTTTTTCTTCACCATCCTTAGTCATTCAGTGAAATTCAGGTCTACTTTGGATTGGAAACCTGTCCATGGAGAAACATATTAATCTTTGAAACCTACATGATAAAGCTCATCAACATCTCCAGCAATCAAAACTAAGTAGCTTGCTTAGGTAGATATTTCTGATTAATTACTGTGGTGGTTTGAAAACAAACCAGGGGGATACACCAAGTCAGAATAACTATTTAATAGGAAAATTAAAAATAAAGGCAGAAAACACTGATTTGAACTGACAGAGTCAGGATACAACCTGACACCCTGTCGGTCAGGGTGTTGGTAGCAGTCCGATTAGATAGCTGCAGTCCTCCTGGAATGATGGCTCTGTTGAAGCAGTGATCCTGGAGAAAGAGTCTGGTCTTCACCTGAAGGTCGAGGGGTAGCTCTCGTCCTCTGGAAATCCAGTGGAAAAGGCTGCCTGTGGTGTTCGAAATCCTGGCTTATATCTAGGATGGGATGCTTGATTTTTCCCTCTGGGCAGAGCATCTCACAATGGGATGATGTAATTTTGTCAGTCAGGCAGTGAGACTAGATGGCCCATTAGCAGAAGATAGTCCGGAGGGAGTTTATCTATGAGTCATGGGGCAAGGCCCTGATGGGCCATCAACAGAAGATAGTCCAGAGGGAGGAGGCAAGGAACACCACCCCACCTGGTTTCAACAGTTCATGGAGATGGTAATAGAATACACTGCAACCCAGGACAATTACATAATTTTAATTTTAGGAGATCAGATTCACAAACTTAGTCACTTTTGAAGAGTGATGTTATTGCAGGTTGTCTTTTAAGTTTGTCTGAAATTTATAGAAAATTGAAATTGGCTAATTTTATTTACCCTGATATTGTTTCCCCTTCACTCCCAAAGCAGATCTTTTTCAGAGACACTCAGTGGTAAAGGCAAAATTGAATTTTATTGTTCTAAAGATGACAGGCAAACTTTCCAGTCATGGCCAAGGACAAGTGATAAGATGAACTTGAGATACAGATAGGAAAAAATAAGTTTATTTTTCCAGCTGTTGATAAAGAAAAGGAGTAATGGATTCCCAAGGGAGAGTCGCCGCTGTTGGGGTGGGATATGAACTCCCTGCAGTAGCTGCTATACCACTCACTCTAAAATCCTTTAAAAAACGAACAGCCTGAGTTCTGCTTTTTGTGATCCTGTCTAGGCTAGGCGAAGGAGAAGGCTTCTGTATACAAACCATCTTTTCAACCCTTTTCTAGTTGTGTGTAGCAGCCTATCTTCCCTAATGCTTAGATAGTTTTGCATTTTGCCTGTGCCTGGACCCGTCTTTGCCAAGAGCAGGCAAAGTGAGGCTTTCTTCAAGGGGAAAAACAGCAGTCCTAACAAGCAGTCTTTACAACTTGGTTAAGGCAAGAGAACTTATCACAAGTTAGCTGTAACAGAAAAATATGGTCTTGTGCTGTCATATCTCACTGAAGTTTTCTGTAAGTGTCATTCACCAGAAGGAAGGCTGTTCCTTGCAACAACGAATAAAATCCACTTGGCCTAGTTAATTTTACAAATTATGCTCAAACAATGCACTGTCCCAGCAGCTATTGTGACTCTAGAACCTTCCAGACAGTGCAGTTTGAGTATAGATTCAGAAGACATGTGCTGTGAGTTGGCAGGCTTTCTTAGCGTTTCTGAGGCTAATTTTTAAGGTCAAGGTCTGGCATAGCTAAAAAGGTTCTGTTGGGATCTGTGTCTGTAGAGCTGGAGATGTCTGAAGACTGGACAGCAATCACTAGGGACCTGGAGAACAGCCACTCCTTGACAGCTCTTAAGAGCAGGGTGGAAACACTTCTCAGGCCTAGGCAAGCACACTTAGTCTAGCCTTTAGGATAGTATAAGATGCTTCTAAGAAGCCATCCAGTTCTAGCTGGAGTATCACAAGAATCTGAGTATTTGGCACTCTGTCCATATAAAACTTTTCTTACCATTTTGGCAATATTTTTCCAGTTTGATGGTTTTATTTTAGGCTGAACTCTGTCTACATAGCACAGTCACAAGTCTTTCTGATAACCACAGGAAGGTTTTTTTCCTGTGGTCTAACACTTATCCCACTCCTGTCACACCAACCTCGCCTCTGCAGTTTTTTACTAACCCTTTAACTGGGGGATACACTAATTTCAAAACTAAGAGTCATTTTCACCAGGGAAATAAACTGCTTTTGAAAATGTCAAAAAATATGATAATTTTGCAACTGTATAACACATGTTAAACTTGATCTTCCATTACAAAACTGACTTTCCCATGACTTGTTTAGTTTTTTCAATATTTCCTAATTAAAAAAAAAAAATCACATGAAATTCCCAACCAAGTCTAACAGTGGTATGAATTTCTGAAACTGTGTGTGCTAGTATCTGGCAATGCCTAACACCAAGGAAAAAGGACGTCAAGGAAGATCCACATGCAGTTGAGTAGGGGGATAGGAGGATGAAATAGCTGAGTCAGGTTGGTCTATGCCAAAATATTACCTGAGGGTTTCTTAAATCGCTATTCAGCATATCTATCAGGGGTCAGAATACTGTGAATGCCAAAAACTCATTGTGGCATTTTTATATTGCACTGGCAGCTTCTTGAGGCACTGGAGAAGGGAGAGGCAAGAAAAAGAGGAACCTTTTCTTGTAAATCAACCAGATTTATTTTCAGCCTGTGTTGCAGTGGAATATGATGCCCCGTTATGCTGAGTTCTGTATCTTTATACACACCAGCCTGGACATGGTAACAAAACTTCCCTTGCCAGACTCATTTTCTTCAACATTGATTCACATTAGCTGAACACCTGGCACTTCATATTTTTGACTAAACTGAGCAGTGTTTTCCCAAATGCTCAAAGTATTGGTGCCTGTAAGAAAATATTAATGGGTGATGATCAGAAGCAACTCAGCATTTTTGACAAAGTGCAATGTAAGCAATCTTGTGATCACAGCAAACAATGTCAGCAAGTTTTTTTATAGCATGAAGACCATGCAAAAGTTTTACTATATCTATAATCAAAATATTCCCAGTAATTTGAGTAGATAATAATCCGGACGCCTGTTAAAATTCATTATTGTCCTATGAACAAACATTTTGGAGGACGCTACACTTAAACCCCTTATTGCTTAGTGCAACTTTAGACACTTGTTATGTGATAAGGTAAATTAGGGATGTTCATCATTATGTGAGTTACTATTATACTTTCAGAGAAGGTAACCTTTCTACTGTGGTTACCCACACAGTTTAAGTATAATAATTTCATTTTTTATTCATATATAGTAGCATCTACGATTCTCAAATGGGATTTGAAGTCAAAATGGCTCTTTGTTTTAAAAGCTGTAGGTCAATTTCTGGACAAACTTTTGCATCTTAGAATTGACTATAATTAACCATAACATGTTAACGAACACCTTTGAAGGCTACTTTGCTCAAAGATGTTGTAAACAACAGCTGTCATAAAATGCTCATGAGACGTGGAATCTATTTCAGTGTAATAGACGGTAAACAGCAGTCAGACTGCGTAGGTACTTTTACTTAGTTGGCTCTATTTGCAGTAGAGAAAACAGCTTTTCTAAAGTCAGTGGAACAATTCTGTGGCTCAGCCAGGAATGGCTAAGTCTTCTTCTTGATAGCCCTGTAATACCTTGGCCAGGCATCCTTACAAGAGACCCGACTTTTATACTACCTTGTTAAGCTTCCTTATTAAAGCTTTGTTATAAAGCTCACTCAACTACAAGACAACTGCGCTGGAAGTGTATTTTTATTCTAGTTTATCTGAGTTCTGATATTAAATAAATTAAAGATTTACAGGAAGCTTTGTGTATCCTGTATATCTTTTCAAATGTTATAGAGATAAATTCCATGTAAACAACAAAATTTCCCCAGCATAATGATAGGATAAATTGTGAACTTTGCGTCTTTTCGTTCTCAGACTCTTTTAAAACGGGCACACATAAATGAACTAATCAAATTTTTAATCTCATCTGACTCCCACTTCACTTAGCAAATGCAAGATCCTTGATATGCCTCACTTGTTGCATAGTAACCAGCCCACTTTGAGAAATGCAACTATGCAAGCTGAGAATTAGGACTCATTATGCCTTTGCTGAGGGCTCATTAGGATTGCATGCTGAGGGTGCCATCTTAATTAGGGATGAACCTGACCACCTGAAAGTAATTCACACTGGCAGCCAACTGTAGTATTTTCCAATTTTGGATTTGTCTGGCTTCCATCTGCCAGCTTTGTCTTAGCACTGACTTTCTGTTGACATCAACAGTGATGTTCCTAATATCATGAATTGCATCCTGTCTCTTGGGTGCAATCAAGTTGGACAGTTCCCTTCACAGTATGGTTCTGGGAGGAGGCAGGCTGCTAGCTGTAGAAGAGTCATGGTCAAGAAGACAAAATGGAAAATATCAAGTTTAAGACAAGACATGAAGTATATGACCTTGAAAAGTAAAAATTCAAACCAAAATCTCCTGTTTCTTCTTCTAAAAATATTAAGCTAACAAAGCATGCCTTTGCACTCTTTGCCATCATTGACCTGACACTGAACTGATGCATGAATGGTACATGATGTTGTACTTCACTATGTTCCCTAGGACCTATTTGCACCTCTTTCAAAGATACCTCAAAAAGTCTGTGTTAATGTAACCTACCAACCAAGCAACTGGAGCTTTACCTGGAGCTTTATTTTTATGCTTGTCATATACTAGTGCAGCCTCAGGACAAAATAAGGTGGATGGGTGCAGATGCTGTGTCAATTATGTTTTGATGACAGGACAGTGTCATAAGCAAGTCTACATAAGAAAACCTACAGACCCTCAGGAGCATGAAAAAAAGTAATTGACTTAGATTCTGTGTGAGATGCTAAAAGGGTTGGAAACTCACTCCTTTATTTCAAATACCACGTGGAGCCATAGGCTGCTAGTGTGTTGAATATAGGAAAAAAAAAGGATTTATTTAAACCGCAGCAAAACGCTTGTGATTGTCAGACTGCACTGCAGGCAGCCACATACCCTCACCAGCCAGGCTAATAGAAAGTGGAAATTGCAACATATTCAGCTCCATTGAGGTTTGTTTAGTTTTAGCTCTGACACAAACATTTACTGTTATCATGTAGCCACATTTCCCGAAAGTTAGGGATTAAAAATTGAGACAGGTTTTGCCATGTTATGTGAGGTTAATGGAACGGTTTCCCCTGGAGATTACTTTTCCAATTGCTTCTGTAACTCAGACTAATGGGAGAATTTAGTATGCTGTATTTCTTGATATGTTGATAGTTCCTATTGAGTAATAGTATTTCATCAGGTATTTAACATCTTACCTTTCACTCAGGGACTTCCAGCATGGTTTGCCTTCTTTCTATGGTTGGGGTGAAGCAGAGAAATGTTTTAAAAATATCTCCTCCAACTGAAAGAATGGATAGATGTTGAGTGGACGAATGGCTATAGACAAAATTTGGTTGGATTTCAGATCTGCAGACAGGTTTTACAGCATTTCCACCTGCCCAGAATTTTTTGAGAATTGAAGCCTAATACTCAGGAAAAAAAAAAAAAAGAAGTGATATTTAACTGTCCCAGGAATGCAGACTTTACCAACATTCTGAGATTGGAGCCAGAAGAAGTAGAAACCTAAAATATTTATCACATCTTTGTGCAGTCAGTGTCCCTCTCTAGCTCACACTCAAGCACTCAGTGCCCAGCTCCTTCTGCACTTCGTCTATGGGTATGACTTATGGAAAGTAGGGACCCCATTGAATAACCTCTATAATGATGAAGTGCTCCTGTAGATTCTGTACTCTATAGAGTTCCCAGGTGACATCCACATCTCCACAGAAATCAACAGCCACTGCAACACAATGCACAGCTATGTTTAGAGTCCCACCTTTTTTACTCTACTGGTTCCATACCATGCCTTACTCTGGCAAGACAAGGGTTTCTCACTCCAGCTGCTAGGCCTGTGGGCTGTTTCATGCAGAGATATCACACTCACAAAATTCTGGATTTCAAAGACTTGTGTGACTGCTTACAGGAATTGACACAAAGCCATTTTCCTCACCGTTCTCACATCTAGTGGTCGGTGTACTGTAGGAAAGTCAAATAATTTAGGGGCATTGAATTCCCTAGCACGTGTGTTTCGTATTGGTAAGAAAACAAATCCCAAGGCTAAGGAATTTAAGACAGAGTACTGTGGTTAAAGGTTGACCACACTTGTAGTTAGTGTTGTTTATTTTCTGGGTTTGTTCTGAATTTGGGTACAGTTGAAATCCTAGTGCTGACTTCACGTACACCTATATGTTCACTGAGTTTTTAATTGCTGTTTTACTGAAAACAGCAGCACCTATGTCATTTGCTAGTCTAAGCTATTTGCCTTGGATAGATTTTTCAATATCTCTATGAGAAGTGCTCACTTGAACATCATCCTTCAGGCAAACATGTCCATTGTGATTAATTAACTTATATGCAGTGGTCTAATTTCACCCCCTCACCAGTTGCACCTCATCTCTCTTTGAGTGGGATAAACAACAGAACAGTGCAGATAAATGTTTATATAGAGATTGAATTTGGCTAGAATTCCTGACTCTTACAGAGAAAAATTCTTGTACATTATGTACTAGTCGAACAGAGCACACAAATACTCTATTTCGTTGAAAGAAAGCCAGTTATGAATAAGCGTGAACAGTAATAATATAAAAGATCACCTCACTTAAGCTTAAAAATGAATACCATCTGCAAAATCGCTCACAAGCTGGAATAGAAAACCACAAGTGACAAAAAAAAAATCTCAAGAGTATTCAATATTTAAACATGACTGTTTATGGTAAAAAGAATTAGAAAATGGCAGAGAAGCTTTTTAACATTTGAAAAAGAACTGAAATATGTAAAACACTGAGAGAGTTTCTATGAATTTCCAGTTAAGTGGAGCATTTTGGGTTTAACATAAATAAAGAAGTATCAAGGTGCAAGGCATGAGGCAATTTTACTTTAGTAAATTTTTTTACAAGTTTTCTGTTGGGAAAAACATAGATAATCCTTTAAAATGTAGCACTTAAAAAGAACCACAGGCAAATTTTAAGACAATTCTCTACAGTGGGTCATTGCTTCTCCTTACCCAGGATAAAATCAGCCAACAGGTAGTTATAAAGTTAATCCTAATAAACAGATTTTGTTGTTATTTCTTGCCCAGTAAGAGCCCCTAGAGATAGTTTTAAAAGGCACAGGTTGAGAAGTCAAGCCCTCTCTGTAGTCAAGCAGATATCTAAGGCATTGAGACAAAATCACTTTGATCTGTTGGATATCTGATGACTAATGGAGCTGCCCTCATGTAAAGTAAGGTGCCCTAATGCATCCCTTTTACCATGCACTCAAAATTTCTTGGGAAGAGAACTCTGAAGAAGATGTAGACTAAAAAAGCAAGAGATCATCATGCCCAAAGTGTTTAGCACTAGAGCTGCTGTACTATTGACCATGAGGGTGTGTTCAGCTAGTCCATGACTGTCTTGCTGCTAATAATAATTTCATTCTTTCTGCTTTAGCTCTTTCATCTACTGGCAGCTATGTCATTTTTACAACTGAAGGGATTGCACAAGATTTTTCTTTTGAATTATTTTGGCATATAAATATAGTCTTGTGTGGAAAAGAGGTTTATTCTCTATTGGTACTGGGAGGGATTATGGTAGGTAGAATTTCTGCAGATTTTTCCATTTTTATTTTGCAAAGCAGTTCTTGGGACTTAGTTTTGCGTTGTTACTTTTGCTGCTTCATGTTCTAGCATTGTGCTGAGCCACTGATAGTATGTCAGGAAGAACTGTTGTTGCAATTTAGCCTGCTTAATGTAAAAAGCTTATGAAATTTGCTTATGTTAAATATAATGGATTTGATACTCTACTACTGAAGTCGTCATCTCTGTTGATGCAGTTCTCTCCAGATCAAAATGTGGGGTTGATCATCACATCCTTCTTTGGTCTCTTCTTCAAGGAGCTCTCCTTAACTTCAGATTGTCTTTGGTATATATATTTTATATAGCTTAGGTTGGGCATTTTTCACTGTCAGTAATGTATGCAAAGGCAGAAATTCCTCAAACATGTTGACGGGCTCCCTTTCGTATGTTTTAGTTGTCTTTGAATATCTACAGTGCACAGTCTCACAAGCCTCTGCATCTTATTGCTATGTTGTTGATGGGTTTGGGTTTTTATGAGCTGATCTTCATCTGTCTTCAGTCTCCTCATTCATAATACCTCCCAAAATGGCAGCACTGGTCTGAGACAGCAGCCACAGCAAGTAGCACCCCAGGTGGGTGGTTGTTCAGTTCATGTTTAGAATGACACCTTCTCTTTTAGTGTTCCTTTGATGAAATGCTCACCTTGAAAAGAGTGTGGCTTATAATCAGAACTTAAACAGATTTTCAGAGTTCCATTCTTCTTCAGTAAAAGATGTTTTTCTGACTTCCACTGAAGCACTTCAGTTCATTCAGGGTAAGGTTAGTCAAAGTTGCTCTTTGTTTCACCAAGGTCATCTGAATGTGCCTGCTGAAAAGCTTGTCAAGAGTTGTGCTCTTGGGGTTGCTCATCTCTTTGGGCTTAATTTCGGAAATCTCCAGCTGTCAGTCAGCACTTTGATACAATAACTCGAGGTGGGAAATGGAGAAGACAATCTTACACAGAAGTAACAATAATAATAGCTATAATGATGGAAAAATAAATACGAACCAAAGTGGATAAGCTTAGAGAACAGTGTGGAATTTCTTACTGTTTCTTCAACTTTTCTTTTATGAGACTCCAGTGAGGTGCACACAATGCAATGGTTTTGCTAGGCAGTATAGAAACCTTCTAAAAGCAGGATTGAGTGTTTGATGTTGTTTCCATTTGGAAGAATTCAAGCCATAATTATTCAGTATTACAAAACCAGAAACCAACAGTATTTGGTAGTGTCTGCTTTAGGCTCTGGACTAGAACACAGTCTTTTGCTGGCTTAGTACTTGTCTAGTGCCCTTCAAACTATACCCTTTTTCTCATACTAAACCAAAACGTTTATTTAAGCATCCTGTAAATGCTGCTCTTCTGAGAGCTGCCGGAAAGAAAGTGTGGTAACACAAAAATGGATTAATTATTAGCAGCTGTTTTCTACAGAGACCACTACAAACAATGCAATGGAGATTTGTGATATACTCTCTTTGACATTCGGCTTTTAGATCTGAGGATGAGACACATGTAAAGACTCAAATGGGGGGTTTTGTGTGATTGTACCTGTTGTTCCGAAGGCATAAAAGGAAAAACAGACCATTCCCCATGCAATTCTGCCCGTGAGTGCCTGGCACATCTTACATTCAAGCTGATGTGAGCTATTTAAATCCGTGTCTAAAGGCAGACTATGCCTTTTATGACAACATTATGTAACTGATTCATATATACAAGCTTTTAAACTTAGGAAAATATTGATTGCTTAATCTTGTCTCTTTCTATCCAAAAAAGTTAGCATAAACATAGATTATTTCATCAAACTCTCTTTGAAATTATAATTTTAGGGGGCTTCTAAATATTTTAAAGTGGATTCTCCCTATGCCATTTCTGAATCAGGATTTGATCAAGTATAGAATTGTATTTCCTGAATATGAAGTGACATGGAAATGCGTAATCCTAAAAAGGTGAGTATCTATAAACTAATGAAATCTTGTAAATCACATCTTTTCAGTCTTACCTGCCCAAAGCATCTTCAAGGTAGAATCGTAAAAAAAAATCTTATGAATGGTAGACAGTACTGTGATTGTTAATATATTTTATAAATATAGTGCATCAAACTCATCCAAATCCTATTGACTTCACTGGAGTTAAAGAAGGATTTGGAAATGAATTTCAGTTATAGAACCACACCTCAACGTGCCACAGCCATTTTAAATAGTCGTAACTTTCAATTTTTTGGTAGCGGTTCTGAAAATGATAACACTTGACAACTGCTTCAGCTTCTCTGTTCTCTTCCTTTCTTTTTTAAAAAATTACTTAATTTATTTTTGCTTCCATAATATCAAAAAATTATGGTTAAGGGAGAGGTGATTATTCATAGTTTTGTGAGTATGGGGGACGAGGAGTTTGGCAGCTCTCTTAGACCTCCCTGTCAGAGCACATATTGCAAAAGTAGTCTGAAATGTATCCAAAGAAGACAAACATAGGAACTGAAATTTTAACTCTTATTGGCAGTGACATTAGTAGACTCAACACAGACTCTGGGGTTTGGATACATTTTTCCTGTTTTTAACTACAGGGATAAAACAACTAATACAGCTTCAATTCCTTCTTCCTTTGTGGTATTTTGCTTTAATGGTGGAATATTTTGCTCTTGCCTTGTAATTGAAAGACCTCTCTGATGTAAACTGGAACTTGTACTTATTTTAAAAGAGTAGAGTGAGTCTACAACACTGCACAACCAAGCATTTCTGTACATATTCCAGGGTGCACTCTCTACATTCAATTTTTAGGAACTCAAGAAACCTCTATGTATTTATACGATAACACCTTCTGCAGGGTGTCTAAGTAAAGCAATATATTTTTTTCTTCAAAATTATTATCTCAAGAGCTCTTAAAACTGTTCACTTTGATTGACCTTTACGATGGAATTGGAATATTCTGTTCAGTGAATTTGTAAACAAGCTGGGAAAAATCAAGCAGTAAAATCTGTGAAAGCCATAATTATGCTACATATCATTGCGGACTGTGGCTTTCTCTTTAATTCTGCCACATAATGGCTGAAAAGTTGAATCTGCCCTTCTAATTTCTTCCCAAACCTGTTGAGCCAGTGATTGGCATGTTTTCCTTCTGGGTAGTGGGAAGTAGCAGCAAAGGCCAGGAGAAGGAAGGGACTGGGACACACTAGTGAGTGGGCAACAGGAGATGGCCGAACAGCTGTAGTGGGTGGAATGGTGGCAGCAGTTAATAAAAGCAGAAAGAAAAGGAAGGGCCAGGCTGCCAAGAAGGTTTCAGAATGACAGAAGGGATTTGCATAGACCAGTGGTTCCTGTCTTTTCTGTGGCTTAGACGTACTTGAGAAATTTGGCATTGTGTTTCCTATGACTGAGCTCAACTCCTCCTCTCTCCCCTACGTGGAAATTCCTGCTGTCTCTGTGTCCCCAGCCCACCTCGTGGCTGCTGTTCCTATCCTCAAAAAGTGCCAGGAGACAGTGGACATGGCTGCACATCGAGACAGTGTAGTTCTGCCAAACTTTATTCCCTTGAGCTCTGCTGCTTGTCAATTCTGTGTTCTTGCCTCAGCAAGGAGAACTACAAATCTCATTGCGAGCTGCTGAGAGAGACCATACTTTGTGGCTTTACCTTTCCTATTAATAGATTCCTCTGAGTGGAGGAAGATGGTGCTGGCTTCCTTTACCAAGGACACGTCCTGTTCAGAAGCCAAGTTGTTTCTTCACATCTCAGACACCAGAATCATGGAGAATGACTGCTACAAGCACTGGGTGTCTTGCCAGAGGCAGGTAATGACAAAATTGGAGTGTATCACAGCAGCCAATGTTGGAAAATTGAGCAATGCGTTCATAAAGTATGGATGTCAATGACAACCAGAAGAGATAATGTTATCACCGCTGCTCCTAATAACAGAGACACTGGCAACAAAACTAGGATTAGCCTACCTCTCTTTTTCCACAGCTGTACTTCTCTGCAATTTCCCCACATCAGCTTTTTGTTTCTCTCTCAAGAAATGTTAATAGCTTCAGCGTGTGAGCTGAAACCCTGGGTCGCACTACAATGGTATTTCCCTTGATTTACAAGCACTCAGAGGACTTTAGTTACCACTAGATTAGGCTAGAGGATCTGCAGCATCTTAGAGCTTGCCTTGATTTATTTTTATATGTCACATTTCCTCCTCTTCAGTCCACCTATGTTGTCTTCATTCTAAATTCCACGCTAGTATTTAATACGGATGGTGTATAGTGAATTATCATTGTTCACTCATTGCTTACTCCTTCAACATGCAGCAGTGTACGCCTTGGAACTGGACATACCCTAGAGAAGGACATCTGCCTTCCATAGTTTCAGCTCAAAGTCACTTAATAATGAATCTGTTCTGATTTTTCTTGGTCTCATAGAAATACTATGATTTATCTCTGTCTCTTTTGATCTGACATAAACGAGAACACTGTTTCTCAGGAAATGTCATGCTTTTTGGTGTCTGGATTTTCACCCAGGCTGCAGATCTCCCTTGTAATACACAATCCAGTCTCTATCAGTCAGTCCCAGCTATCCAAATTAAACTAGGCAAAATGATGGACAAATTCTCTTCTTTGAAATCTGACATTCAACCTTCTTTTATCTTCATTTGAAAAAGCACAAGAACCTACTGACAGAAGGGGAGGCAGGGAAAGAAAACTTGTTTGGCTCAGTTTTGCTCTTTCTCAGTCAAGCATTGAAAGCCGTTGTTCAAAGTATGCTGAGAATTAGGGAACAGCAAATTTGTGCAATTGAAAACAGTTATGTAAATTGAAATGCCAAATTTCCTGTGCCAGATGCAATATGAATTCACTGTAGGGCAAGAACTATCATTAGAGCTCCCTAGGAAAGGAACTAGAATAGCAAAGTAATGATTTTAGGGTAATATGCTGATGTTATTTGAAAGCCGGGATTGGGATGCAAACATTTGTTCAGCATTTTGTTTTATGCAGTCCCTTGTTAATGCATCTGGTATTCATTTTAATACCACTAACCCTAATGGATTCATTTAGTAGTTGTGGATGTCACAGGCACTTCCTGTAGGAGTGCTGTGATGAAGTACTCAATACTGGACACTTAAGGTGTTAGCACATTTCCTTTGATTATGTAAATTTTTTCAAAAGCTGTCACAATAAAATTCCTCCTGGTATGTGTTAGCAGAAGCAGCTGTATGTGGAGACCATTGTATCAGCAGTATTTGAATAATGTCATGGCCAGGGGGATTCAAGCCTAGTAGGTAAAGCACTCAGTGATCCTGGCAGTGAGGGGAATTTGAAAGTGTTTCAGAAAAGCAGTCTTGGTTGCATATAGACATAGAGCAAATGGGCAGGTTTTGTCAAGGTGGCAAATTTAATAAAAAAAAACCAACCTGCAATCAGTCAGCATTCACTTTATCCACAAGGAATTTGTTTTCTGACTTTCGTGTGGAGAAAAAGGATATGAGTGGGGCAGGGGGGCACTGTGGTTTGTTCAGCTGGATGCTTGCTCATTCTCTCTCCAGAAATTGGTCTGCCTGTCCTATACATTTGCAAAGTTTGGAGTGGCATTTATTCAAGAATTAGCATTGTCTTGAAAGCTTTCCAAAAGCTTGACTTTGTAACAAAATAAAAAAGGTTTGCAAAGTGATTACCTTCAGGTTTCTTGGTGGGGTTTTTGAGTTTTTGTTTTGCGGTTTTTGTTGGTTTGGGGGGGATTTACAGTATGTCTTAGGAATGTGTGATGGAACTAGATCAAAATGGACTAGAACATTTGGTTATATGGTTCGAATTATTACTAGACTTTGAAAAAATACTTCTGTGGTAGAGTTGTAGCTTTTAATATGTGGGTTTGTCTCACAAATCACTGCATGTGATGCACTACACTGTACTTTAAAATTAATTCTATAAAAAATTCTGCTACTTTTCTCCACTGCAATAAAACAAATGCAAAAGAATGCTTCACAACTCTGTCCTTGTCTAATATATCAGTATTGTAATATCCAGTTCAATAAAATGTCTCACCAAGATCTACCATTAAATGTGAAAAGTAAGGCTTCAGATCAATATTGGGATAACACAGACTCATAATACTGCAGGTGAAGCTGGGTCTTAAGCATTTTATTCTGATTCAGCTGCATCCAATTTTTCAAAATTAGTGTTTGCACCCATCTCTTCCTGGCAGAAAGGTAAGGGAGTTACTTTGTAAGAACTGGTGATGTATAAAAGTCTGTTAAATGCTCACAGCAAGACCAAGTCCTCTAAAAGGGTCAGAGAAGACAGAAGGCTGTTTTTACAGCTCTCTATCTTCCAACAGTTGCACTAGCTTGTGCAGACGACACAGACACTTTTCAGAAGGGTGGACATAAAGGAAAGTTATTCTGAGATTGTATCCTTAGCCAGGACTGGGGAAAAATCCAGTATCTCCAGTGGCAGGAAAAATCATTGGTACAGATGAGGTATTTTTGGTGGCTTAGTTTGTCATATAGGAGGTGGTATAGCTTTGTGGGTAGCAAAACTCTTTGTCAGCAACTACCATGAGTCCAGCAGGAGTCTCTGGGAGTGCAGCTGCAAGGAGCAGCCTGCAGCTTCTCAAGGTACCCTGCGTGTTGAGCAGATCAAATCGCCATGAAAGAGAATCATTCTCTTTAAATGTCCATGATATTGCTTATAAAAAATAATCCTAAATGTGAATTCTGCTGGTTTTGTCACTGTGACTGCTGAGAGCTGAACTAATTTATCATCCCTGCAGTCACTCATTTATCTGTTCAGAAAGGGGAGTTAAGTGGACTCTTGCAGGACTGGAATGAGTAGTTTATGCTCTCCCTGGTTCATGTCAGTGTTCCGAGTTTGTTTTTCCAGAAGCTCATAGAAAGGTGGTCGCCTTGAAATTTAGGTCTCACTGTTTTGCTTCCAAAATCATAAAACTCCAACTGCCTTCACTCATGTCTTTTTTGCTAAACTCATGCTGTGAAAAAAGATCTATAGTAATGCAGATACAGCAGCTGATGACCAAACAAACCATGTAATCCACAGCTAATTGATTCCTGTTGATATGAAACAATGGCTTTTCTGAATATGTTATGCCTTTCTCACAGAATTCTTCTTTGGGATAAAGGATAAGTTTCACTCATCATTTTCTATCTGTCTTTACCTTCCCTCTCCAACTCCAGTCTTTTAGTCCATGTTGAAATATCAGAAAGCAGATCTAATGTAAACAAATATCTATTGAGACATCTATGGTTTTGTATAACTGTTTTATGACTGTGATTCCCAACACCTGCCTCTCTCCAGCTCCTTGAAGACTACAACGCGTATGGTTGCGTTTCCACTTGAAGGAATATTATTTCCCATGACACTGTACATATTGTAGCATTGAGATAATGAGATGTTATTGCCTGTTAAAAATTGTTTTTTACCTCTGAGCTACTTTTCACCCACTTGGTCCCCTGGAAAATAGCTGAGGTTGTAGAAAGAAATTTTGCATAACTCGTGTGGCTTACACTGACAGAGGAAGCATTAGAATGTACTTATTTTCTTTTTTTCTTTTTTTTTTTACTGAATTATGACTGAGGTTGCCTGTTAATGGGCTGTTGCCAATGTTACCTCTGACTTGAAAGTAATTAAAGTAATTTCTTACCACTGAATTTTGTCAAAATGATTTGGAGAAAAGGGACCTGTTTGTGCCTCTTACCTTTCCCTTCCAGTTCCAATCCATCTGTTAAAGTGATACCAAATAAAGGATCTTCCCCATCTTCATGTACTTGAGAAAGCATGATTTCCATTGAGGAATTTCAACAACCCAGCATGGATTGGTTGAGTCTTGGTAAAGTCTCTTGGACTTTGTTGCCACCTTTAAGGCCTGCAATGTCATAAGAATGTTGGGCCTAGGCTTGTAGGTTTTCCTTGCAGGGTTGTGTTTCAGTATTATGTCCCAGTCCATGCAGATATATTGATCTTTCTTGGAAAACACATTACCACAGAGCTAAACAAAAACATGTAATATGTTACATATTAAAAATGTTTATTAGCCAAATACATTTCAGACACTCACAGTATCATTCTTTTTCATAGCACCTCTAATGCTACCAATGAATTTCCACTGTTGGGGCAGTTAAAAATATATTACTTTTCTCATAGTACATATTCCACTTAATTCTTGATATTATCAACTTTTCTTACTCAGACTTCCAAAAGATCTCTTTGGATGCTTAGTTCAAAGCTAAATGCCCTTGCTTCCATCACAAAGTTAACTGAGTAGAATGGACCCAAGAACATTATTAACTGTCTGTAACATAGATTGATTACATGCTGTGTTCTGGACCTGCAGTGTGGGTCAGGTCTGATAGCTTTTTGCTCCACAACTCTTTTCTGGGTAAGCTTTTCTTTTTTTTGGCCTTCATATCATTAAACACCTAGGCAAGTGATTGACAGGTATCCAGAGTTTGTCAAAAGAGAGATTCTCAAAGGAATTCTGGCTGCTTCAAAGGAGCAACATTTACAGCTTGCTGCAAATTGATTCATGGAGTTCCTTTAAATGAGCCTCTGTGGAGTTCTTTAGGAAATATGATCTGTCCATGATCATCAAAAGCCACAGGCAAAAGCTCACAGGCAAAGGCTGGACAACTCCTTTGTGTTCTAGCTTTGCATGAAGGTCGTACCACATACATGAGTCTTTTGACTGATGTTCCCTTTTTAGTACTTCAAACAGAATATAGTTTCTGTGTATCTATTTCATAAACTCAGGTGTCTGTTTAAGCTGTTAGAATATGTGGCATATACTACATTGCAGTTGCCTATAGATGACCTAAGAAAACCTTTATTTTAATCACAAGAAAAGTATTGCTGTTCTACAGAAATACAGAAAGTACTGTATTGTTATGGTTGTTTCATCTAATCAGAAGATGAGTCTTTGGCTTTATCTGTTAAATACAGCAGAAGTAGCTTCACTTCTCTAGGCAGAAAAACCTGTCAGAGTAGTGATCTGAAGCTGAAAACTGCTGCTGACCTATCAGTTGTCTGTACTAAACCAGCTGAGAAAGGTAGAAATGAGACTAATCTTGTGTATTCCTCTTTTCTAATACTCAGATTTTCAGTTCTCATGATAGTTATCATGGTCTAAGGAAGATAAAAATAGGTATGAGGTCAAAAAGCTATGAAATATCCAAGCGTTTTTTCTTCCAAGCAACAAAATAATCTTGCTGTTACCTATTCTGGTGGCATCAGAAGCTTCTTGGTTGTCCTCACTGGGATATAAAGCTTTTTGTGAAGTGTAATTAATGAATGTTACTTCCAAAAAGCTTTTAAATTCCTGGGATCTAAATTATATGCAGATTATGTTGTGGACAGCATAATATAATGATATGTTCATCATGCCATTGATTTGACTTCTGTGTGACCAAGGCAGGACCTCACTCTCAGAGATGGTTCATCGTATAATTTTCATGTATTTGCCATCAACGTCATTTTGCATTTCTTCTTTGTAGAAAGAGTACACACACATTTGTGTGTCTGCACACATGCATTTCTAGTTTCACCTTTGCAAAATGCACTTATTGCAAAGGTAGTCCCACAAACAAGGATTAAGAAAGGATATTAACAACTGTACTTTGAAGCTGGCTGTGCTCTCCTTCATTATGGGTCAATTGGGACAATGTAAGAATTGATTAATTGCAAACAGTTGTGTTCGTGAAGAAAAAAAAAAACCAAAACACAACCAAAGTAGCTGTGCTGGCATATATCCATTGTGTGCCAGTAAAAGCACAGACATGTGCTAGTCAGCAGATCTTAATTAGCTTTATGTTCCTAGTTGCAGCATGCTAGCATTTTCTGCATCTTAGATTATTTTTCTTCACAATTTTGAAGTTAGGTCTCAGCCCAATAAATCAATACAGAATGTAGAAAGAAATATTAATCTTATAAATTTAATCAATAATAGTTGTTGTTAATGTAGCTGGTAGTGATAATTTGTTGAAAGAAGAGAAAAACTTGCATTTATCATTTTTCAGTTCTTAGTTGAGAAGATACAGTTAATTAATATTTCACAAACCAGGCTTTTCTTTCCAGTCTTGCTAGCAATTTGAATTAAATAGAAGTTAATTTAAAACGTAAAGGTAAAGCAGGAAAGAAAATAAGGATATGACCCCAGCATGAGACACAGCATCATATGGAGGTTATTATAGTTGTACTGATACAGGGAGTAAGTAGGTGTTTCAACCTTACTCTGAACCTGATTGGATATTTTTAACCAATTAATTTAGAAAGAGGATTAAACAGAAATAGCCATGCTATTTAGACTCATTTGGATTGTAAGTGACCTCTGAAGAGCAGAGAGCCCAAAACCTTGTTCAAAGAAGGTCAAACTTCAGGTTGCTCATGGACTACTTCAGTAAAATCTTTTAAGTTTCATAAAATTAATTCAGAAAGAAACCTTACTAGGTAAAGTTTTTTATTCCTTCTGAAATTGCCTGGTTTCTTTAATAATAAAAGAGGAAATTATAAGCATTAGCTCATTAGATTTTCTTTATATTTTTATTTAAAAATTGAAAAAGGGAAACCTTGGCAAAACTCTGATATTTTGTATAAAAATCTGTTTTTATTTGCCATCTTAATTTAAATAGAGCTACAGTTTTTCTGCAGTCTGGAGAACTGCCAAATAAAACCACTACCAAAAAACAAAGAAAATTTATATTTCTGAAGCAGCAGTAAACACAGTACTTTACATATCATAAAGAAGACACAGACAACCATGCATGTTCTTTCTTTGTTTCCATTTGTAAAGAATGGTAAATTAAGTACAATGAAAGATGGATACTTTTCAGTAGCAGTATAGTTTTTGAACATAGATTCATGACTCTGGTTTTGAGTAGTCCTATACAACATAGTCTGTGCTTTGAAGTGTTGGGTTTTATTTTAGTACAGAAAATGATGTACACACAGGAAGTTATCCTGATATTAATCACGGGAGCTGGATATGGTTAAAGGAAAACAAGCCCTTGGAAGCATTTTTACAACCTTGCCGTTCTCTGCTGCTTGAAGGTGTGGGAGTGGTGGATTGGTGTAATACATTCTTGTTAAAGGAAGCATGGAATATAAAATAACCTCCATCTTCCATAACAAATAGTAGGCTTGCAGGTATTTGCTAATGCTAATTCACAGCATTGGAGACAGAATTAGGAGCCTGAAAAACCTCCAAAGCTAACTTCCAGGTTAGAACCCCTTCCTGGCACTTGGGGAGTCTCAAACTGGAACCGCTTTTGATGATTCCCTGGGATGGGAGTAGGAGTGGAAAGCATCCTCTACTCATCCTCCACTAACTGAATTCACTCATGTAAGTGAAAACCAGATTTTGTTTTGCCTGGTTTCAAAACATTCAGGAGCTATTTTAAATTTCTGTGTTTGGGCATGTGGTCTCTGCACAATGGTGTGTGTGTTGAACTTGTTGCTCTGTATTTGTGACACGTTCAGCTGCATCCTGTACCGTCAGAGCACAGGTCATTGGAGTCTGCCAATTAAAACACATTGCTTGTGTTTACACACTGCACTGAAACGTTCTGGGATGAGACTCTGAAGTTTCTTCAGTCCTGAACTGTAAACTGTAAGGAATTAGTATGCAGGGAAGCAGGCAGAGTACACTCCTGAATGCTCAGGTATGCAAAGTTTTTTCATAAGACACAGTGCTGTTGCAGCTCCCTATCACAGCTTTCCTAAAGCACAGGGTCACTTACTGAGCTTTGAAGACAGACATTTTCTACAACAGTTTCCCTAAAGTCACCATTTGTTTTTTGCTTATTCTTGCTTCTTTCCCATACAGTACAAACATGCCTTGAACACACAAGCTCTCACTGCAGAAAGATGCTAGAAAGTCTGCCACATTTTCCTCTGGTTTTGAGGAAACTGTTCTCCTCCTTTGATTTTTATGACCTGGTATTCAAGGTTCAGGAATTTGCTTGTTATTTTTCCTTGTTGTTTGACGTAAATTAGTAGAATATTATTTTTTTCCTAGGAAAAGTGCTTTGCCTTGGATATGTTCCCTTGGAAAATAAACTTACGCTAGTATTTGGCAAAGTTGGAAATAGAATGGCTCTGTTCTGAGAACTTTTCATCCTCTGATATGAATAGAGATTTCTTTATTGGTTGCTATTTGGCAGAAACCAGGGGTCTTTTTTTCAGAAATACAGTCATTTTTCTTAGAAACTTAAAAGCTATGTCAGTAAAGCTGTTGCAAAAATTATTTGAAGTTTGGTTCAGGGTTTCTTTTTTCTGGTTGGAGAGACTATTTTTTCTTACATTGTTGTGAAAATAGTTGGCCAGATTTCTCTCTGGCATCTCTCCACTAGACCAAACTCTCTTTCCTCCCTCCATTCCTTCTATCAGATTGTACAGAATTACTTCTGACAGTAAGTTTATGGTGTTGTTTTCCAGTCCAGGACATTTTGGGCATATTTAAAATAGTCTTTTTTCCTGTTTAGCCAACCAGTACAAGGAAAAATTATATACTAGTTAGTAGAGCTCCGGCTTTCTCACAGAATTTGTGGCAGGATGACTGAGTTGAGAAGTGCTTCTTTCTGGAAATCTCTTACTATTTAGATGTGTCTTCTACTGTTGAGAACATCAACTGCCTTCTTACTAAATCATAGTAAAGAGTAAGGTCAAAATAATGATGAGGAAAGTTAAATAGCTGTATCATTTTTTTACATCAAGTACAGTTGCATTTGTAACATTTCACTTCATAACAACAGCACTTTTTTGTTGTCATTTTTAGTAAGTGTAAGAAACATAGCGACAAATTTGACCCCTTTAAAATAAATTGGAGATTTTGGGCTTCTGTGTTCTTCATGCTTTAGTCCTACTGGATGGATTTGTAAATTCGTCTGTGATTCAAATTGTACACAAATCCTCTTATTTCATTGTCTTTGGAGGGAGCATGATCAGATTATTAACCATTAGCAAAGCGATTGCTATACCCCCGATGTTATTTTATTTTAAATTCCTCCTATTCAAATTCCACGTGAGTCTATTCCATGCTAACCTGTTGCATTAAAAACCACACAGGAGAAAGGAGTGAGGGAAGCCAGCCAAGAAATATTGGGCCTGAATACTATCGTTTGAATCTAATTATCATTCAAGGGGTGGCATAAGGTATGATTGCATAACTTTACATGCTAGCTCTAATGTTTCATCCTAGCTAGTAGGTATTTTGTGTGGAAGTTTAAATTTTTCTTTACCTCAAGGAGGGAGGACATCACTTTCTTTTTTAAGACATAGTCACGTCTCAGCAGCCATGACATGTCACTTGCAAAACTGTTTCCTTTCCACAGAGATGGTCTGGTCTCCTTTTACGGAAAGTACAACTGACTCATAAACCACAAATGCTAAAATCATTGCTGCAATGCACAGCTAATCATCATGTTTCTTCTCTACAGATACTACAGAAACAAGAGTGGTGAGCATAGTTTGAGAAAAGTTGGCCCATTTAGTAACAATAGAGGTAAAAATCACTCTGTAGTAGGCCCAAGAATATTTGATAACATTTGACCAGAAAGAATCAACTTTGGGTAGTTCAAAGAATTATAGGCTTCTGCACATAAACAGGAGAGGCATGTAGTTGTGTTTACTTGATAATAATTTTAAATCTTTGCATTAAGAAAGAGTGATAAGTGGCTTTTAAAAAATGTGTCATAAAGGTCTGCTAAGTTTTCCTTATGTGGTGTGGATCAGCTATCAAATTCCCCTTAAAAACTTGTGTGTGTCAACTCTATGACCTCAAAATGTTCAATTTATACAGTAAAAGTTCATTTCTTTGTTCACTCTCTCACACTACTTGGCCTCTAGTCATCTGAGAGATTTCCTTGATCACTGTTTACTCATCATATTTAGCCCTTTCATAATTTTAGTGGTTGCATGCATTGGTATGTTTTTCTCTCTTCTTAGAAATTCCTCCCCTTCTTGAACTGTAGCTTTTTCTTGTTAGCCAACCACTCCTGTTTGAAACATGACTGATTATCTTGTCTCTAATGACCTTTTTGAAGACACTGCATAATAGTTTTCTTTGATTCTTTTGATACTATTATTTGATTACAAAGGAAATTTGATTACTACCAAAGCCTGACAAAACATCAGTTTAAAGAAAATTGTTATTAATTTTTCTCAGCTCTTCAAAGCTCTTGTCTTGCAAAGCAACAATTACTGGTACATAACTGGACCAAAAGTACCTTTGAATAGATTACAAGGCAAAGTATCTGAACTGCTGTGTCTCATATTCTCCATGATGAAAACCATGGAGAGACTGCAGCAGATAACAATATGAAGGGTACAACTGTATCTTTGCATGAAATAGGAAGAGTGGGATTTAACCAGACAAAAAGCTTCACCTCTGGTGCTTCATGCATCTCTTCCTGTCAAAAAATTGGAAGATCAAACCCTTTACACTGTCTCCATAGCCCTCCTCATAAGGCTGAGTCAGGATACACAAAGCTAGACAAAAAGGAACCCTTCCTTTGAGGAAGTGCTATAAAATCAAACATAAAGTAGCAAGAAAATAAAAATCTCCCTCTAGTGCAATCCAAAGTTGACGTGAGATTATAAAAATACTCATGTGTTTAGTGCAAGGCTTTCACTATGGTAATAAAGTAGCTTTCTTTGTCCATGTCAAAAGTTGAGCTTGAAATTATATTTACTTGTATCCATAGTTTATTAGTTGAATGGACAAAAATTAATTGAAATAAATAAATAGAAGTCCAAAGAAACACATTCTGCCTGTGTTTTGCTTTGGTTTTGGGTGGTTTTTATGTTGGCAGGTATAGGGAATCCTTTTACAGATGTTGGCAATACTGTAAGATACGGGTGATAAAACTAAATGTGGAAAATTGCTGCATAGTACAAAAAAAGTGAAATTGGAAATTGTTTCTGTGACATTATGCTTCCAGTAGAGCAATATTCCATATGAGCTTCTTTGAAAGCTTTATTCTCTTTGCACAGCTTTTTAAAATGAATTACATACACACACAAAAAAATTGTTTAGGTGTTTGTTATTGTGAACAAGCAAATGTGTCAACTTATTTAAAATTCCTTGATGCTGGAGGAACTTAATAAAAGCATTGGTGATGATCAGCATAAAAAGAACAAAAGAATGAGAGAGAAAAAAAACTGTCAGGAAAATTTGTTCATGTAAGGCTCTTTTCACTTTTTCAACTAGATACTGCAAAATATTTGGCTTTCTGACATTTTGACTGTTCTTAAGTGGCAGAATTACTTCCTAGATGTTACTCATTGGCTGTACGTTGCTCAGCTCTTTCCACCTTGTCAGAGCACCAGTTGCTGAAGAAGTACACTTGGCTACTGGGGGCCTTGGAAGAGACGGGGGGGGGGGGGGGGGGGG